>JBANCZ010000389.1:0-38141 GCA_037040025.1 Sphaerogastrella javana
GCTTCTCATCCTGATCAAGAATATATATACTTTATAGGGTCTGCCGCGTCTCCTTCTGCCTGTTACACACAAATCGACTTTGCACAAAGTTAATAGACCCGTTCGTGTTTTTTGTTTAACACAGTGTCTAAAAAGAGGGTATAATAATAATGTAAATGTGTGTGTGAAAGAGCATTAGCTTTTGGGGGCAGTGTGAGCGTAAAGTCGGCTGATAAAAATGTTGTCATTATGTTGCGGTTGGGGCAACTGTTTAATTGAAATTTGCATAAATGCAAACAAGTTGGTAAAGGAATATGGCAAACAACATATATGAATGAAGCGGACGAGCAGCAGGAACATCTATAGAGTATGTTAGTGGTAGTAGTGCCTAAATTTAGCATACGTATACATATATATGCATAGTGTGTGATCCCTTCCCTGACAGCCTACTCGCTGCCACGCCCATGTTAGCACTAACGGCGACAGCCGCAGTCACACATCACTTGACGACACAAGCAGACATCAGAATTTTGTGTGCAGTTTGAGAGGGGAGGGGAGAAAGAGAGGAGAGAGAAGAGAGAAAGAGAGGAGGGGAGAGTCTAAGCTGGGTGATGGGGAGAGCGAGAGAGTGAGAAACGTCAGCCACAGTGCGTGAAATAAATTTAAAATTTGCCGTTGCATACGGCGTTTGCTCGACGGCGTCAAATTACAGCCACGTCGAGTGCTGCTCGCTTTGTGGCGTTGCCAGATAGTCTAAGTGCGTGTGTGTGAGTGGTATATATGTGTGTGTGTGCGTGTGTGTGTTCACAAGTGTTGGGTAACACTTTCCAAAATGCATTAGAGACACAAAGCAGAGAATTTTATTGTTGGCAATACAGAGAAGAGTTCATATAAAGAACAACCTTCAAACAATTTTTATACTACTAAAAAATTAATGTAAATAATATACAATACAATAATAAAATTAAAAAAGAACAATATTAATATTATAATACAATTATACAATAATATTATAAACACTTTTCTTTGTTACTTAATTATATTAAAATAATTTTATTATGACTTTAAATCAACCTTTTGCAATTTGTTTTTAACATGAGAATTTTTTTTTAAATTATGCGTTTAATTTAAATATTTAAATATTTTTAATACAGAGAAATGTTTGTATAAAAAACAACTAGTAGAAGAAAAATATAATTCAACAACAGCATTAAAAACAATACACAATAAAAATATATAATAATAATAATAATACTATTAATTTAATAATACAGTAAACAATTTTCTTTTATAATTAAATGCATAAAAACAATTTAAATTTAAATTTTAATCAACCTTATGTAATTTGCTTATATAGGTTTTTTTTTTAAATATCATTTTAATTTTTCAAAAATAATATTAATCTAAAATTTTAATTAACCTTTGCTTATAAAATGAAAACATTTTTAAAATTTCGCCAAAGTTTTCCAAAAATTAGTATCAAATTTGTTTCTTTTGAAATTTACTTGGTTGTTCATTTTGGAGAAGCTTTACTGTAACAGCAAATTCTGATTGTTTATTTTTTTTATTTTATTTGGTTTTTTTTAGGTTGTGTTTTGTTTTAATGTGTGATTTTTAAGCTTTATGGCTTTACAATCATATCAAGCGGATGAATCTTTGTGCTTCATTGTTTTTACGTGACCCTTTGCATTTGTTCATTTATTATGTTTGTCTTGTTTACACGGGGTTTCCAAAAAACAACAACAAGATCAACAACAATAAATGGAAAAGGATAGAGTAGAATGTTATTGTTGTTTTCGTTGTGGGTGTCTCGGGTTTAGTTCACCGTTAGGGCTTTCACGGGCTTAACATATTAATTAAAGTTCAAGTGGAAACATGGAGAACTCGACCAGTTCAACTTTAAATTAAGTTTTAATCTGTTGCTCATATTTAAACAGACCAAAAGTTTTCATAAGCATTCCCAGTGTTGGTTGGTCTATCCAAATACAATACACTGTACAAAACTAAACCATAAATAAAGTTTAATACTAAATTAATATTATTAGTTATAAATTTGAACAAAAAGGGTCTCTACATCCCTTCGTACAGTACCTGAATGGCAGCTGGTATACATAATTTTTAGTATTTTATTTCCACTTAGTTTATAGTAGTTGAAATAGCTATTAAATACATATTTGGTAACAGTTTGATACTTCATATAAAACAGTTGTAGTGCTACTATTACAATTATTATAATCATTGCAACTAATTGAAAGGCTGTAAGGCCCTGCAACGTTTCAGCGAGCACCCATAAATGCGTTTGGTAAAACAATTTAATTGGACATAGACAGACACGAACTATGAATAAGCATGAGTTTGAGAGAACGGGAGCGAGTGAAGAGAGAGAGAGAGAGAGAGAGAGAGAGAGAGAGAGAGAGAGAGATAGAGAGAGAGAGAGATGAAGGACAACAATGCAACCTTAATGAGAATTTCATTTGAGTTGCCAACGTTCGTTAATTAACAACAATTTAAGTGGCCGCTGAATAACTGATGCACTCAGAGCGTATGGTATGGTATGGTATGAATAAAGTGAATCAAATGAATACTACATACTCTATTCCACATTTCAAATACCGTTTGTGTGTGAATGCTTGTGCTTTGCCTGACGGATTGACAGCTTAATAAATTAAAATGCATTAAGTGGCTGGCGTAGATTTGCGGCAGCCATAAATCCTTCAGCGAGTCAGCACCGTGCGTAGGGTTGGGCAGATTTTTGGGGCAACGTTTCGAATGCTACCGGGCTTAAATATTATATTGTAATTCAAATGTTTATGGCCATCAACGTAAATAAAAATGTCTGCCTAACACTCAGGCCCAAGACCAGGCCCAGGCCCAGGCCCAGCTGCACCTGAAACCTGAGTCCCAGGTGATGTATGTTCCCCTAGTTGAGCTTCACAATGCTCCCTTCTTTATCCTGTGCGCCTCCTGTCACCGGTACCTTCACCTTTGGCAGCGCCTTTGCCAACAGTTTTGCCTGTCTGTAAGCCTCGAAAGCAACAAATTCGCACGCACATGGCCAATGGGGGAGGTTGGGAGGTTGGAAGGTTGGGAGGTCGTGAGAATTTTGAAAGAAGTGAGCCAAGTGTTACACTGCCAAAAAACAAAGAGTAGGAAAAAACCAACACAAAAAAGGTTCTCTTAATCTTGAAATCGAGTATTAAGAATTATATAGTTTTTATATTTAGCTGATATACATTTTTGGGGTCTCATTTTAAGATATTTATGACTTATTTCGTTCAGTATGGTTACAACAACAGTAAGCATCAAAAGAAGCCAGACGAAAAAAACAAAAAAAAAAAAAAAACATGCAAAATAGCTTTGAATTTGAAAAGGAGTAGGTTTGCCAGCTGTGAGGATGGTTCATGAATATGAGTATGGGATCGAATGTATTTGATTTGGTTGATCCAATGCGATATAATAAAATACATGCCATGAATTTAAGCTTATTTCGAGCACAATCGAAAAATTGCGAGCAATAAATAAACATCCGCAATGGGAGAACAATAGACACAGTCAGAATCAAAGACAGACACAGCAAGAATGTGACTACAGATACAACATACAGATATAGCTTCTATATATATATATATATATAAAAGAAAAATATGAGCATATAATGTACATTTTATAGATACAAAGCACACACATATATTTATCTGTACAAACTGATACAATACGCATTGACCAGGAATCAACAAATCATAATACCATCAGCTAGTGCTGGACCGTATCATTATTCTACAACTCTCCCTTTTTCCCTTGCCCTTGCCTTCTCTCCGTCTCTCTCTCTCTCTCTCTCTCTCTCTTTCGAACATATTAGAAATTTGTACATTTGCACAGTAGGGCAAACTGAATTCGAATTTAAATGGCTTGGAATAAACATTTGTAATCAAATATGTGAATAAATCATTCAATCTACCGATAGTTAAATGTAAATCTAAAAGAGGTTACGATTAGAATTGAAAGTAGCTTATAAAGATTATCTATATTTACTACGGGTTCATCTTATTTGAAGATTTGTGTGCCTTTATAGTTGTCGTTAGGCCACTGTGCGTGTAAAATGTTTGGCCTTGCCTACTTTTGTGCGCCATATACCAGAACTACCCATTTATTTGGCACCGTGTGGATGTGTGTGTGTGTGTGTGTGTGTGTGTGTGTGGTTGGGCATGAGACATGAACTGGTCACTGAGCTGCGCTTCAATAAATTGTCTGTTATCATTTTCATGTTTTTGTATTGACGACGGTATTGGTTTTGGCAGCGCTGAGTATTGGCTGTCGACCCGCAGTCAACGGTCGACGGGGCGTATGACCAATGTCAACGTGAACCTTAACATTGTCTAAGAAGTAAAACTGCTTTGGCTTGTGGCTACGACTGGGACTGAGACTTCGACTGAGACTGAGGCTTTCGCCAAAGCTGAAATACCCTAAAGAGCCGACTGAGCCTAATTTGCCGGAAATAAATGTGTAGCGATGTGTACACGACTTAGAAAGTCAGGGCTCGCATCACGTCAGGCGGGCACAAGCAAAACATACAGTGGTACAGGAAATTTGAAACTTGTTAGACCAAGGTCTGTCCATCTTTTCACATAATGATAGCAGCAGCCTACGGCCGCATCAGAAGCGTGCTTGCGGTAAATCCAATTTCATAGCATGCAATTCCGATAATACCGAGTCGAACTCCTTATTTTTCGTACTGTTTCCATTCCAAATATAATTACTCCAAAATTTCACAGTTCAATGCCAGGAATACTACGTGAAATCAGGTTCATTCAGTCTGCTTGCATGCCGAAATTGAGAGATAAGTTCACTGCTATATAACTGGGTACCAAATTAAATCGAAGTGTAGAACTTTCATGAACTGTGTCTTGCGATAAGGGAACACCCTATTAGTGCCTGCGCCCCTATTGATATGTTTTTCCCCAATTAAAAGCTCTCTATGGCTCCAGAATGATTTTTTCTGATTGTTTTTTGCACAATGAGGGTTAAATGATGTTAAGGTAGGCATCCATGGTTATGACAGAGTCCAATTTACAGCACACATGCCCTTTTTGTAGTAAAGGGTGCTACCTACAGGTGCGACAAAGCCCTGCTGATATTCTGTGGCATGCGGCGCTACAGCAACCAAGGGCTGGTCAATGAGTTAAATGAACTTTGTTGTTATTTGCCAAAAGCAACAGCCTGAGTAGAGGGCTATATCGGTTAATGGAGGCTGTAGCTTCTTTGAAACAGGGTGCAGAATGCATGCATTGACATGATTCACAAATGCGTCCTTAAAAGTGTAGTCATATCAATCTAGTTTATACATTTCCGTATGGCAGAGCATTGTTTTATTGAAGAATTTTAAATTCTTAGTATTCTGTTAACAGATTGAATTTTTTGTTTTCGGTTCTCAGTTTCCGTATTATGTTTTTGGTGTTGAGCTCTCAGCTTTTGAGTATTATGTTGATTTTTAGTTTCATCACGTTGACTGTTGGCAATCAATCAGCTTCTGTCAGCCAAGCTCTTTGCATAATTAAAATGTTATGCGTTATGCGTTTACCTGCCATTACTTGCTGCCTTTTCATATGCTTCAACTCAAATAAGGGCTGTCGGTACAGAGAGTACCGAAGACGTAAACAATTGTATGTATTCACTGCTCTCACTGTTTTTCATTATGCCCTATCCTCTCGCAGTTGAATTCAATTTAGTTGATGAAACGACAATTGACGAGTGAGACAAGCGTTGTGGGAGGTTTAAATCTCGACGCATATTTATACAGGTTCTGTCTGGGTTGCCGGGCTGCCTGGGTGCTGGTTTTCCTGCTTGCTTGGGTAGTTGCCTAACATTTGATTGTCAATTTCATCGACTAACATTTGTCTATCCATTTACATTTAAATATTTAAGTACACAGTGAAAAACAAACATGGAATACTATACTATCTCGATTAATTGTGACGAACATGTCGCATGTGGCATGTCGAACATGCCACTGCTCAGGTAATTCAATTGAACTGGGCGGCAGTAACGATCATGGAATCGTGAGTGTTGGAATTGCCAGTAGTTTAATTATTCAAGGGCGTGGCAAAGACACTTGCAGACACGTTCTAGTTTAGAGAGAAAGAGAGATAGAAACGATGCTGCTAATTTCATTTAATTGAATCTGTGCCGTTTATTAATTGCTCCATGAAGGATGCAACACAAATCGAATGATTGCCACGACACACACGACATCACATCAGCCACATTACAAGTGTTTACTTAGGCGGAAAGTAGGGGGCCATTGGGACATTCCAAAGACAGAGCAATTAGTCAATCAGCCGACAGTTATATTGGATCAACGCCAACGCTGTAAATGTCGGGTGACCAATTAAAATGCTCAAATTATGCCCTCGAGGGGATACCCATTACCATTACCATTATCATGATGAACCAATGCACCAAAGTGTTTCTCCAGCAATCGTTCGGACACTTTTAATAGGCAATGGCACTACAAAAGGCCCAGTTCAGAAGTAATTAGTGCATTTTGAGTGTTTCTTGTTACAGTATTTGATTGGGTGTCTCGGTTCGTCCCAGCCATTGTCCATTTGAATGGCTGTTTTGGTTTAGTTTCGCTTTAGATTCCGTATTCGCTTTGCTCTCCATTTCGCCTACTGTTTGCGCTGTCTTTCGCTTCTTTTCTCGATTTTTTTGTTGATTCTTTTAAATTTCGTCTTTCAATTATTTTATGCAAATAAGCGCTCAGCGCTCTGATTATGCCAGTTTGACAGAATTTCCAAGCTCGGTTCCCTTTGCCTCTCGCCCTTCCCTAAGACAAAGGCGTATCGTTTGGCGGATTTGCCACATCACAGAAAAGAAATCCACGCTCGCACACAACTCTACTTACAAAATGAATTGTTTGTTATTGCTCTTACAGAATTCCCTATACCATAAGCAGACGATATTCCTCTTTTCCCACCAGTCTCAGCATCTTCCTGTTTTTCTTCTTTGTTTTTTTTCTTCATTTCGTTATCCATCCATCCATCTATCCAACTCAATGCCTCGCTGCTCATCTCTTTGGGCGTAATCAAGTTAAGTTGGTCAAATGAGTTTGCTCCTTTTGAGTGTTTTGCCTCGAATAAAACTTTAAAATACAAATAAAAAACAAAAAAAATTCCAACGCCAATGTAAATGCTTTTGTCTACGGTTCTCATACTTTTCACAACATTTTCTTATTTCCGTGGGCTATGCACATTTTCTCAGGTTAATATCTATAACTCTATATGACTGTAGAATTTCTTAAATAAATAATTTGTTTTCCGACCATTGTTTTACTTTTCAGAGTAGGAAGTACGGATCGATAATCTTGCATAGGTTTATCTACTCTCTTGGGACTTGTCAATAAAATGAATAAAGGTGTCGCTTTATATGTAATTCATTAATGCCACTACCAGTAGAAAGTCCCATTCCTTTATGTTAATCTACGCCTTGAGCCTCAGAAAATAATTAAATATTTAAGACTCTATGTGAACTGCGTAATGTGATTTTAATTATTTTTGATGCGCAACTGTCACGGGCCAAGATATATACGAATACGTAGGCTTTGAGACGAGGTTCTCAGTTTATCCTCACATTAAAGAAGTGAAATTGCCTGTCGGTTTTTGTGCCTGATAGGTGTATATATAAGTTCGACATGTCCGATACTGTATAAGAGCGGGTGAACCTAAAAACAAGAAGCGGAAGAGCAAAAATAATTGAGATGTCAGCTGAAATACAAGTGGACTTTTATTGACTGGTTGCTCTCTGGCTAGAAACGAGCTGCCATGGTCTATCTTAGGCGGAATTCCTTTTGCAACTCAAGTGGCATGCAATGTCATCACCCACATACACACATACACACACCAACTTATGTACATACGCATAAAGACATAAAGGCATTCCACTCTCTTCGCTCAGAGAATGTGGGGTGCATTGTCTTTAGGCTTTTGTTTTGTGTGGACCTTCGATTTTTCCAGGCCATAGGTGAAACTTGGTAAGGTTGGAAATGTTGTATAGAAATCAATAGAATTTACTTGAAAGACCTTTTTTTTGTAGGGTGGCATGCTCTTAAAGCTTGCAACACAACTTGAGTCACGTCGAACGTTTATGCTAATATCAACAGCTATAACAGCAACGGCAATGGTCGGAACAACAACAACAACAATAAGCGACAGCATGAGACGTGTAAGTGTAACTTAAACCCAGAATCTCGTTTGCCATTTCACCTGGCATATGGCATATGAACCCCGCGACTCCGTCTCTTATCTCGCGCTCTATACAACATTGAACTCATCTTCTCATATCCTCTCGTACTTACACTCATCCGCATGCTCGGCATTGAATAGCGTCCCTAAGTGTCCTTAAGCGTCGTCGAGTGGCAGCTCTGGAGCGAGACAGAAGTGCGACGCTACAGACTACAAGCTATAGGGTGCTGGGTACAGGGTACAGGGTACAGGGTGCAGGGTGCAGGGTGCACTGCATACCGACAGAGAGGGAGAGTGTGTGGCGTGTGCGACTGGAAGAAAATTGTGTTGTGGTTAAATTGCGTCAAACATATTTGACATTTTATTATGGCAACGTCCTGCGCTGCCTTTTGGGCATAATATTGCGCAAGGATATTGTCCAGGGTGCTGGGGGGATGTGGGCTTTCAGGATTGCTATGCTTGTGCCTTATAATGACTACAAGTGTTTTTCATTAACTGCTCCTTATGAATATTAAATTAAAAGTGCGTTTAAGCGATGCATGGAAATTTTATATTGCACTGCAGCCATCAAACATAAGCCTTCACGTGGCTCCAGTGTATGTATAGGTAAGTGTATATCAAATATTGTATGTGTGTACGTGTATGGCTGTGACTCAGAAGAATGACTTAGATTTGGGCCATATTAAAAAAAGAGAAAAAATAAAAGAATGTGCTGTCTTATGCGACCTGAACCTAAATTCAATTTGCGCCAGACCGAAATAAACCTACTTAAATGTTCTTACGTATCTTCTCATTATTTATGTCGTGGCTCCAGTTCTTGAATGTTGTATGTTGTATGTTTGTTTGTTGCTTTATTTTCTTATTTCGAGTCGCTCGATGTGAATTCAATTTGCAGATTGGACCAAACTTAAAGTAGCTTTTGATAGCAACAACGTCAACAAGGATGCAGCTCATGAATTTCAAATGAAATTAAAACCTTTTCCAAACAAAACATAATAACAACAAAAGCAACAACAGCAACAAGAGCAACAACAGCAACAAAATAAGTAGCAACAAATACAACTAGAGCCAGAGCCAGAGCCAGAGCCACATCAGTCTTACGTCATTCCTAACTGCAACAACTTGCCGGGTTGCGTTGCCTGAAGGAGGTGGCATGTTAAATGGTGGATAGAGCACTTGAGGCAAAGCGGATGTTTCCCTCCTTCTGCCACTGGTATCTGCAACAGTCTGAGAGCAAGCAGATTATTGTGCAACGTGGTGAGACTTAGTGTTGTAATCGCACTCGACTCACACTCCATGGAAAATCATCAATTGGGGGGCTGCTGCTGCCGGCACCGTAACGGTTGCCATTGTTGGTCGAACGAGATACCTCAATTAAGTCAAAGCGAATCGTTGAACGGAACACAGCGTGTAAACACATCAACTACAACTGTCATTATAATGTCTAGTACACACACAGAAATATAAACGCAAATACACACAGCTGTAGCTAGCAAATTGAGAGAGCTACAAGGCTCAAGGTGTGGGAGGGTGCTACAAGGCTCTAGTTATGGAAGGGCGCTGAAAGTTTTTTGGTTACTTTGAAATTCAATTTTACGCAATATGCGCAAATCATGATTAAAATCTTTTCTCATTGCGCACTTTTGCGGTTGTCGGCGGCATTTATGGGGCGCCTCCTCTCCCATGCCCCTACCCTCTATTCAGCCAATGCCGCTGGCTGCTTCATGACTGCCATCTTTTGAGCTGCCTGTTGCCCAGAGCCCTCATATATTAAGGAAAGCTGTCGCTGTCTCTGGCTATGCCTTCTTTACGGGGCGTAAAAACTATGAAAATGTGTTTTCCGAAATTGCGAAACAATTTGCTGACCGTAATTGAACTTTGCTGTTGCCATCGTCATCGCCATTGCCATTGCCATTGCCATTTTCATTCCCATTCCCATTCCCATTCCCATTTCCATTCCCATCGACATCACCATCGTCAACGGTGGCATATAAAACAAACTTTGAAGCGCTCATTTCAGAGTGCGGGATAAAAGTTTTTCGGACGCACAGCCTGTGGCAAATGGAGGTCTAAATACACAACGAATACACCATATTCACCGCATATACCCGTATTCGCTATTTCACTAGCCCAGCCGTACATCCCGCGATTCAAAATAGAACCTTTGCTTTGCGTTGATTTGTTGTGCGTCTGCGTTTTGTGTTGAATGTGTGGTGTATGTGGTGTGTGTGTTGTCAGTGTGTTATGTTCGCGGTTTGGCCAATTTGTAATCTTCAACCACTTCCTTTTTTGATTCTCGGTTTCTCTTTCTTTCTGGATCTGTTGAAAGCCAAAGATGTACTGAAAACAACACCAAATATATCGCCCTTCAAATTGCTTTCAATTCACTGCATATTGTTGCATTCTCATCGCGGTATTTGCATAGTTGTTGAACATTTCCCTGATACTCCTTTGAATGAATTTTTGAGATTTTCTTTATTCTTTGAGCAGACCAAGAGAGAAGAGAAAAGCGTACTTTAAAAACAGTTTACTTCTAGTTCAGTTGAGTGCATTTGATAAGCCAGCCGGGTTGTTGCTCATCTTAACTAGATTTTCACACATTCACGAATATCATAGAATAATATTGTCTGAAACTATTGAGGACAAACTTTTGAATAATTTATACGTCTCAAGACCATGACACAGACACAATCACCATCAGAAATATATCCACATACAGCAACGTCATTGCCACTCGATCATATTGTCATCTGTTGTCAGTTCTTTGTTGGAAAAACTTTATTCTACACTTTGTTCTGTCTGCTATTCCTAACGATGTTGTTTAGTTCAGATGAAGGGCTCTCTCTTTACCCTCAGCTTCAATACGGTTTATAAAACATAATTAGCATTAAGTATGCAATGGGAATTTTGAAAATTCCACCAATGCCAATTGTGTTCATTAAGATATTTTCCATAATTTTTTTTATATGGAAATTTTACAAGGACCGAGTATTTATGAACACTGCAAGAAATTGGGTAGCTTTATTACTATTCGAATTGAAAAGGGGTTGATAAATTTGAAATTTAATCAATATATTTACAGGACAATTTAATACCAAAAATTGGCTTTTGATAGTTTATGCAATTGTTTGCCGTGTATATATGAGAGTGTGTGTAAAATACCACAACAATTTAAATTTCAAAGTATCCTTTTAGACAAAAAGGAAGTGACATTTACGCGCCTTGTTGTGGTTTACCCATGCATAAAACATTTTTTAGTTTATATTTTCATTCTTTGTTATTTTAAATATATTTTTTATTTTTTTTATATTCCGTTGACGTAGTTTACTCTCGTACTCTTTGCATACAGCGGTCGTGGATGTTACAACAACCAACATAAGCTGCGTGTTGGCCATGTGACACAAAAGCAGCGAAATGGGTGCTACCTCGATAGCTTCAAGAACCGCTGGAAAAATAGCATTGAAGTGCTGAAAACATAAATAATAAAAAGAATAAATAAAAAATCGTACTAAAGAATATATATATATATATACCATTGCAAGTCGAATAACTACTAAGAACACAATATAATAACAGTATTATGGTGAAATAGCATAAGAAATAAAATAACGGTGCGTTTGAGGTAGCTCAGTGCACTGGACCAAACATTAGAGCCTTAAATGGTTCAAAGCTCGTAACTTTTGAGCCATGAACACATGAAACATTTAATTTCTGTATAGAGGTGCCGAATACGATGCAACTGGACGTTTCACAGGGTTCCTTTAAATACTTTTCCTTTGCTTTTGTTATTGAAGCGCTACTGCTGCTGGTTGTTAACGACAAACATCAAAAATCGCAAACAATAAGTGACAAAAATCAATGGAAGTACTTCTAGTGCTGCCGGCGGGTGCTGCAAATGCGTTTCCTGCGTCCTTTTTTAATACTAGGGGAAAAAACGCGACTGCCTCTCGATAGCAATAGGAGGATACTCGGAATGGAGGAGGGCAACTGATGGGTTTTTACGTTGATTCTGAATGGAAACGGCGTTGGCATTTGTTGAATATCAACAGGAAATGCAGTGAATAAACACGTCGTTTTGATTCAATGCGTTGTCAAGAATAGTATGTGCCTGTTTGTCTGTGTGTGTGTGTTTGCATTTTGAATGCCATACAATTGAATTCTATTCGATTCGAATAGAATGACGATGCAACCACTGGAGGCAGCTCTCAGTTTTTAGTTTTTCAGTTATGGTTCTTTCCAGCTTTGGGCAATGGCCAACAGCTAATGTTAAATTCATTTTCAATGATATCGAAAGCCATAATAAAAGCAATGAATTTTCAAATACACATTGCGTAGTTGAACTCTTGAAAATTCATAATTGCTCAACTATGTATTTTTATAAGACCTACAATCATATTTTGTGCTCACATTCTTCTTTTAATGTAATCAAAAATAATTAAAGTTAAAAATATTCAAATTTCCTTATATGAGTGGAAGCTCTGAATAATATTAATGGGCTGGCAGGTGCAGTCATGGTTTTTTTTTTGAAACCATGCAATCAATGGGAAAAGCCATTCCCCACACTGCATCCAGTCATCTCTCTCCGTCAAAAATTGTTGTCCGTCTGTTGTCTGTAGTCTTTCGTCGGTCGTCCGTCGTTCATCAGTCAGCCAGTCAATCATATGAATCGTTTTCGTTTACGTTTCGTTTTCGATTCCAATCAATTTGTTTGGCATTTTTGGCTGGCCTTATACAACCGTTCAACCTCAACACTGACCCCACCCCACCATTCGACCTACCCTACTTGATCCGAACCCAACCGAGTATTGGCGAGTATTCGAGCATGTTTTTTTTTTTTTTTTTGGTTCCTTTTCTATCGATTTTGTGCCTTCCCGAATTCAAGAGAGAGAAAAACAAATACTTCCATTGAATAGCGTTGCTTGTTGCATTTTTAAATATGGTTTTCTATGAAAAAAAAAAAACTTAAAGTTCGAGTAAGAAAGAATGTGTGAGACCGCAGGAAAAGTTGATTGGCAATCCATCTTAGTTTGTACTTATGTCTGTCAAAGTAACTTTTTGTTAAGTTACTAGAGGGAACTAGTCTTATATGTATTTCAAAGGACGTTTAACAATTTGAAAAATATATATATTTTTAATTTAATGTAGTGCTCCGTATTTTAACCCAATAAATGGAATGCCAGTCTATAGAGAATTTTCTATTGAAAATTCCTTTAAAAAAAAGGAAAGATTATTTTAAATGGGAATGTTAGTTGCAAGTTATTGGAAACTTTATACTAATTGATAATTAACCACTTTACTTTACTTCTCTCGGCCACGATTGTGTCGGCTCACATGAATGTAAGAAAACTTACGCTTCACATTTTATTTTCCGAAATGCCATAAACAAAGGAAAACGATGTAAAAGGGGAATGGAAGGTAAAGACGTGGCAACACAGAAGACAAAGCACTTTTCTTTAGCTACCAAGAGTCCTTGCGCTGCCTCTATCGGTATGTCTGCCTGTTCAGCAGAGTCTGACTGTGCTCGTTGAGCGCAAAATGCGAAACTTTTTAATTGACTTTTTCAATTACAGTTTAATTTTGTTGCTAGAGATGGTGGTACTGCCAATTGAAGTTTTCTGAATGTGATGGTTAGTCAGAAAGGGCGACATTGAAAGTCTCTCCTTTTCTGTAAGCGAAACAGAGTGAGGAAGTTGCGGACATGCACACAGCTAATCTATCGTTGTCCGTTGATCATTACATACACACATTAGATATATAAAAGATATTAACCCTCTCATGCCCGAAATACAATGTTGCGTATATGCAACAACAGATAACCAAAGATATTTCGATTTGTGCGGCATATGCCAGGCAATTATTCAGTGGAAATTCCCATGTGAATACCCAGTCAAAGGCAGAAGGCACAATGAAAGAGGCAATGGCAAGGTTAAGAAAACGGCGTATAAAAACCCTCTCATGCCCGAAATACAATGTTGCGTATATGCAACAGCGGGCAACAATATTTTGAGGGAGTTTGTAGTATATTTCTAGTCAAAGTTGTTCTTAGTGCACAGTGCTCCCAATTGGAGTTACTTTATTATCATTAAAGCTGTTTTTAACAACCAAAAAATATACTTAAATTTTACCGTGAATTTTAATCCAAAATTCTGGACAATAAATGTTATTAATTATTATAATTTACACGGTGGTTTTATTATTTTATTATCTTTTTGCTATGTCTATATAATATCACAATATCATCCGTTTCGCGCAACAAAATTCTTAAAATTAGCCATTAAATAATTCAACTGAGCAAGCACAGATATAGCCTCATGATGCATGTTGGCCGATAGCACTCACAATACTTAAGACCCCTTTAGATGCGAGAAAGAGAATGTATGTGGGATTGGGATTGAGATTGAATGGCATGGTAAAGCAAATATGTAACTATTTATCTTGCAACGGACAAAGCAGACAAGCGAACAAACAGCCTGCAAAAAAATGAGCACGAAAACTGATTGTCAAAAGGATTAACACACCGAAGACTCTATGCTCTTTCCGTAGAAATGGTAATGGGTCTTCTAATATACAAGAAGGGGCTTAAAAGGTAGCTTTCCCCGATAACAACATATGTTTTTGCAAGTTAATTTTGGCTCTTCTATGCGAATAGGGTATGACAAAGGCAATGACTAAGCCAATACGGATATGAACGAGTGCTATAAAACAACAATAGGACCGCAAATAAATGAGCTCACAGTGCCTGTAACTGGGAATGAAGAGCCGGTACTCGAGCCGTATGTCAGGTCAGTCAGCCTGCCTGGTATTAGTCCCAGGCGTGTGCTTTTACCGGCCTCACCTGGTTCCACACATTTTTTACGCAGTGAAACAATGCGGTTCACATTCTCGGCTGATGGGTAGCTTTAGCGTTGCCCCGAATGCGTGGAGATTTAATTGAATAGCTACACGGATTTCATGTGGGTAAGACGGACAGCCACATGAGCAGCTGTAGCTCTGGGAAAGTGAAAACTTTTTATTGCTTACCTTGGCTTAGAAGGAATTATCTATTTCTGGCTATTCGCGTGTGCATATTGTAAACACCCTTCAACAAAAATCTTTCTACTCTACGTTTTAGAAAACACAAAATGTAAAAAAATATATGGTATATAGCATACAAAATAAATATTGTGTATATATCATTCTTAGATTTCAGAACATTTATGCAAATAGTCATTCCTTCTGTTTTTGTAAAATTTAACAAAGTCTGCCTAAGCTCTAATTTACATATGCTGCTACACTTAGAGAAAACAGTTCATGTTCAAATCGAAATATATTACTATACTACATTAAAAATACTACACAGCAACGAATTAACTAGGAATACTATACTTTACCGAAAATACTAATCTCAACTGAAGAATTTGTTTAAATTTATATAAACGAATTCATTGATTTAATATTGAAGTGAATTTTGAAGTTTCAGTGTATATGAATGGCTCGTGGTAGAGTTAAGATTACTTAGACTGTCATAACCACAGATTGTCACTCGATTTGCCACCTTATATGTACGTATTCTCCTTGAAATCCCTATGTCATAGCGTTTGCTCTATTCCTCTATTATGCCTAACAATCTTTTGTTTTTGCTTTTGTTTATTTGTCTTTGTTTTTGTATTACTGTTTTCAGTCTTTGCTTTGTTTGGTTGTTTTTATTTTTGTCTTGTGTGTGACACTTATCACACTTATCTGTCTCGTTCGCTCCGCTACCCCGTTTGTTAACATTTGTGGCATATGCCAGAAACCAGAATATGGAGCGCAAATGGATATTGCCCTGTGCTAGCAAGCTTTGTGATTAGGGAGGGGGTTATCCTGTGGCATGTTCAGCTTCCAGCATTCAGTATACAGCATACAGCATCCTTAGGCTGTCACAGATATGCAATATTTATTATGTAAATATTGGCAGCAAATCCTGTTAGCCTGTTAGCTCGACTATTCGAATGTTTTTGTCTGTTGCTTCTGTTTCTACTTTTTGACTATTATTCCTGTTTAGACTGATTGCCTTTTCTGCTCTACAGATTTGCTCTCATAATTGAGGTTTGCTTTTGCTAGCCCGGCTTATCCATCCTATTACAGCATCCTGCACTTAATGCATCACAGACTTTTATGATAGTTAGCACAGCTACTCGTACGGTCTTTCCTTCAGTTTTGTGCTCCTTCATTTTTCTCTCGCCGTGTGTCCTTTATAGTTCAAGTTAACGTCCATTAATTAGTCGCTCTACAGATTGGCGTTTAAAGTAATACGACGTGCTCCTGGGTTATTACGTTGGTCTGCACTGTACAAAAATATTTTCTAAATAACAAAATGATATATGAAATGCTATAGTAAATTAATAAATAAAATTAAAGCTTGTATTATACCTATATCTATACCTATTCCTTTTATAGAATACCTATAATAATTAACAATTTAATTTTTTTTTTTAGATTTTTAGTGTACCTCTAAATCAAGCTTTGGAGACTTACGTTGTTGCTGCAGATAATTATCAGCTCAGCTTGAGCTTTTGGTTCAGGTGTGTCAAAGTTTTACCAACAGTTTTCGCTTTGGCTAACTTTCCTTAAATTACGAAATACTTTACCACATTTCTGTCTCTCTCTTTTCTCTCCTTCTGCCCTGATTTTCTTCTGGCTGTAATAGATCATTTGCTGCATCATTACGCATACGCCGTGTATGTCGTCAGCTAATCCTTTTGCCTGCCGTTGCCTTTTGGCGTCTGTGGAATTTTGCAATGTTGTCACGTCTCACAAATCGCAGTTACATTTCTCCACAGCTAGACACACGTACTTACAGCATCCACACGTACATCAGTGTCTGCTTCTGACTCTTCCATTCCAATTTGACATTTTTGGTCTGCCTTACACTAAATGTGGGCCAAAACGAGAAACGGATAAAGCCAGGCAACGTTTTTACCATCAGTCGAATCTGTTTCTTTAGCAGATTCGCCACACTGGCTGGTATATTATATTTTAACGGTTTTCCAGACGTCTTCACACCTCCTAACTCCCACCTTCCACCTTCCACCTACCACTCACCACCTCCCACCTCCCACCTGTCGTATCCATCATCACTCACCCTTTTATATTTCGCTTGCATTTTTCTTCATTCCGTTGGCTTCGTTGTTGTCGACGACGTCTTCAACGTGTCTTTATAGGGGCACTATAATTCTATTATGGCTGTAAAGCAATTTATTTTCCTTCTGTTTGTTGCCCCTGTCCCTCCTCCATCTTTGTCCACTGGCCTTTCATCATGGCTTTGGCCTGTGGCTCGTTTAGCTTTCATTTTTACATCTGCTGCTAACATTTTCATTTTCATTTTCATTTTCGTTTTCATTTCGCATTTTCGCGCTTTGTGCCAGGCTGCGACTTGTGTGACCCTGCAATAGCTATAACTATATCTATATTTTTATTCCTATCCCCAGCTCTATACCTATACCATTATCCAGCGAAGCTGTCATCATCAAATTACGCTCGGCTTTTGTCTCGTAGTTTTGCTTTAATGTAAAACAGCGCCGGCTACTGCGTTCTCTTGGTCACTCTCTCTCTATGTCTCCCTCTATCTACATGTCTCTCCATTTTTCTCAATCTCCAGCTCACTCTCTCTAGTTCTCACTTTCTCTATCTCAATCTCTCTCTTTCTCACTGACTGCCTCTTTCTGTAGCTCTCGGTTTTTTATCTATTTATGCAGCTGTTGGTCTTGCTATTATTGTTGTTGTTGTTATTTATTTTATTATTGTAGCTAATGTTGTTGTTATTGTTGTCGTTTTTATTGTAGCTTTAGTTATATCAGTGGCCAAATTAAATTCGACTCGCCAACCCTTTTGTGCTTCAGTTATCTCTATGTAATTATCTAAGTTGATAGCGGATAGCGTTGCGTCTCTTGATCTTTGCCCACTATCACACTCTCTTATATGCTAACACCGTCTTTCTCTCGGTCTCTCTGTTTTTTTTTTTTTTTTTTTTTTGACTATTGCTCTCTTTACAATTTACACATATACGGCGTCGATCGGCCACTGGGTTGAAAAAAAAAACTATAGCCAGAAGTCAACAGAGGCGTTTAGTCGCTATTCGAACGCGCGCGAAGGCAATACGGTGCGATAGCTCGAGAGCCCTATTTCAGAGCATAGTCGAAGTTTATGAACGTAATCTGAATGGAATCTATTCTCGGTATTATTATCTTATTGGAGTTCATAATTGAGAGCTGCTGACCATGGCTGAGGCAATGGATAATCGCGAACGTAACGCTATGGTCGTAAGCCTACAAAATGATGTACTCACACTCAAGGAACTTGTACAGAATCGTGAGAGTGAGCTGATTCGACTGCATAGGGAAATACACAAGCTGAAGGTGAGGAGAAGTGGAAGATTTGGTTAAATTTTGTATAATAAAGCATTTAGCTAATGCGAGAACTAAAACTAGTTTACTTACGAGTCGGAGAACCTTATTAGCTGAGTGATTGAATGTGTGAATAGTTGGAATTTTGTGAAAGCACCACTTAGAGCTTAGGGAACCCAATATAGATATACATATATATATATATGGTATTATGTTGGCCCCCCCTGGCAGATGTACAGTGTCATTGTTTAATGCATCGTTTGTTTGTTTTGTTATTTGTTTATTGTTGTCGCGACGCTGATAAGCGCCACAGACACAAAACACAACAGTAACAACAAATAACAGAAGCAACAACAATTGCTCTGTGCTATTTTTTTTTTTTTTTTGACTAATTTGTATTCGCTTTGTATCGCACAGATACAACAACAACAAAAGTATCTGTGAAATACGCGCATGAATCGTATCAATTGCGCCGCTTGACGTTATCTCTAGTAGGGCAGCAGAAGTAACAGCCTCTGCCTCTGTCGCTACTTCTGCTGCGGTTGAGCTCAGATACCACAGACCATATAAAAAAAGACAATTTTAGATACCCTTCTAAAGATATACGAATATGTTTCATCATTCTATAATCCAATTTTATTAATTTTCTATATGGTGAATAATCAATGATATGTTTTGATATTATATGATTTATCCATATTTTCCTATAGGGTATCCCATGCGTGCGACTGACATGCGCCACGGTTAGTTAGTTTTTAATTTAGTTAGTTGGGTTATCTATAATTTTGTACTTGAACAACATTTGGCATTGCTCAGATCATCCAAACGCCGTCCCTGGTTCTCGTGGCGCATGTATATTTTTATTGAATCAAACGATTAGCACTTCTTGGTGAGATATTATATGTACGTATATTTTGGATCTCACAAGAGCAATGTTTTGTGTTTTGAGAGTGTTATGCCTATACTGCAAACTCTGTAGGCAAACTAAATAGACAAATATAGCTACAAGTGCAACTAGAGATACATTTTCACCGATATCAAATTGGTTTTAGAGCCCGGTTGCTGCTAATTGGTGGATTAGCATCTATACCGGCATATTCATCTTCATGCATTTGTTTGCTTTATGTAAACGGGCACACACAATTCCAAATAGCAACGATATAGTAACCCATTAAAAATAACGCAATTTATAATAGAAATTTTAGTTAATTAATATTGAAAATAATGATAATAAAATAATAATAATTAAATAATAATAACATAATATAAGGCACAATATTGAATATGGTTTTATGAAGTCATAATAAAGAAGACATTTTATCTTAGAACTGCTATATGTAATGTAAATTAGTAATTTAAATTTGATTAAAATAAGAGCTATAAACATACATATATATTATACAAAGAGTATCTTCTTTGATACCATATAATTGGGGTCTTTGCATTCAAATTATATGTATTATCTTGTTATTTATGTATTTAAAAAAAGATCAAATAGTATTTGTTTAAAGCTTTAAAATATGGTTTTTTGTTATTTTTTTCGCGTCACATCTATTACCGGAGCCATGCTACCTTTAAACCATTTTATGAACTGTAGAGCATTCGAACAAACCGAGTTAAGTATTTTAGAATTGCTAATTTCTATGTACATAATTTTGTGGTAATGAAAGAAAAAATAATGCAAAAGGAACACGATCGCAACTGGGGCCTTTGAGTTAGCTATGAAAACAAACTGATATTCTATTATTTTCGGTTTATCTTAAGTATTTGTATTTCATAGAGTTTTATCTATTTGTGTAAGCTTATACCTTTTTTGGGTCAGTTTTTGCATATTCTATTTAACGCGTGAAATGAAATGATAAGAACTAAAACTACCACGTACGACAGCACAACATCAATGTGTGACCTACATAAAATATTCTGACGGTCACAGCGCCAGGGCGAAACTACTACTGTGTACCTCCCCCTCTCTCATATAGAGCAACACGTGAGAGTATCTCGTGAGTGATCATCAATTATCGCTGTCAATTAGGTACCCAGACAACAAGGAATCAAAAGACCATCACGATGTCAATTGGTATCGAATGCTTTTCAATTATACTGTAGAATAAGTTCAAACGCTCTAAAAATTTTACTTATGTTATTCTTTATATTTCATACAGAGTGTGCTCCAACAGACAACGAATCATCTCAGCAAACACATGCCTTCTTCAACGGGAAAGACACGCCTTTATCCACTACCCGAGCAATGCGGTGAGACAAGCGATAGTTCCAGGAGTTCGCACACTTGTAAGAATTGCGGCATGGTATTGCCAAATAGTCCGGAGTTCGCACTAGAGGCATTATCTTTGGGATCCACTATACCTTTAGTAACACTTAAGACTCCGCCTCCACCGACTTTATTGCCTGAGGCTCGAGCCAAAACTCCTCCGACCCAGGCCATTAAGAAGCAGGGTGTCTCCGCGGAAAGCTGCGTGCAGTCCATGCAGCAATCCTATAGTTCTCCGATTCCAAAATACGATAAGGACTTCGGGTAAGCTACAGTTTATATATATACAGTCCAATATTTAATGAATTTATCGGTTGGCTGCAGTGCCAAACAGCAGATTAAGGATGCCATTATGGAAAATGATTTCCTTAAGAACATAGATGCTTCACAGGTTCGAGAGTTGGTAGACTCTATGTACTCCAAGTCCATCGAAGCGGGCGAGTTTGTTATACGTGAGGGAGAGGTAGGCGCCCACTTATACGTTTCTGCATCTGGCGAGTTTGCTGTGATGCAGAATGGTCGAGTGCTGGATAAGATGGGCCCAGGAAAAGCTTTCGGTGAGCTGGCTATACTCTACAATTGTACAAGAACTGCCTCCATTCGTGTATTGAGTAAGGCACAGGTTTGGGTGCTTGATCGCCGTGTCTTTCAGCAGATTATGATGCGAACTGGATTGCAGCGCATAGAGAATAGCGTTAATTTCCTAAAATCTGTACCACTGCTGTGTAATCTCAGCGAAGAGTTGCTAGCAAAGATTGCCGATGTATTGGAATTGGAATTCTATGCTGCTGGTACTTACATCATACGTCAGGGCACAGCTGGCGATAGCTTCTTCCTTATATCACAAGGCAACGTTAGAGTGACACAAAAGCTTATGCCAAGCTCTCTAGAGGAAACGGAACTTCGCACCTTAAGTCGGGGGGATTACTTCGGGGAACAGGCTTTGATCAACGAGGATAAACGTACAGCAAATATTATCGCTTTGCCTCCAGGCGTAGAGTGCCTTACCTTGGATCGTGATTCCTTTAAGCGTCTCATTGGAGATTTGTGCGAACTGAAAGACAAGGATTATGGAGACGAGAGTCGCATTTTAGCGATGAAGCATGCAGCACGGTGCGAAGAGTCCTTTGGAGCGCAGGCGCAGCAAGAGTTTCCAGATCTAAAACTGACAGACCTTGAAGTAGTTAGTACGTTAGGTATTGGAGGCTTCGGGCGCGTGGAACTGGTCAAGGCACATCATCAGGGGCGAGAAGATACTTTCGCTCTTAAGTGTCTGAAAAAGAAACATATTGTGGATACCAAACAAGAGGATCATATATATAGCGAACGCACCATTATGCTCAGTTCAAAGTGTCCTTTCATTTGCCGCTTATATCGCACCTTTCGTGATGATAAATATGTCTACATGTTACTGGAGGCCTGCATGGGCGGAGAGATCTGGACCATGTTACGTGATCGGGGTTCCTTTGAGGACAATGCAGCACAGTTCATTATAGGTTGTGTGTTGGAGGCTTTTGAGTACCTGCATGCACGTGGCATCATTTACCGAGACCTAAAGCCGGAGAATTTGATGCTGGATGAACGAGGTTATGTTAAACTTGTAGACTTTGGATTTGCCAAGTACATTGGGAACAGTGCTAAGACGTGGACATTCTGCGGCACTCCAGAGTATGTGGCACCTGAAATAATCCTCAATAAGGGTCATGATCGGGCCGTAGATTATTGGGCACTCGGTATACTCATTCATGAGCTGCTAAATGGCGCGTAAGTTCGATCGAGTTTAAATTGGGTTACTAGTAAGCTAACATATGTTTCTGTTTCTCTAGTCCTCCATTTAGCGCTCCCGATCCCATGCAGACGTACAATCTCATTCTGAAAGGCATCGACATGATTACCTTTCCGAAACACATGTCACGCTGGGCCGTGCAGCTTATCAAGCGTCTTTGTAGGGATGTTCCATCAGAACGCCTCGGTTATCAAACAGGCGGTATACAGGACATCAAAAAACATAAGTATGTAGGATCATAGCATTAATTTGCATTCCACAGCTCATGCGGTGATTATTTTGTAGATGGTTCCTGGGCTTTGATTGGGATGGTTTGACCAGTCAACTTTTGATACCGCCTTTTGTCCGTCCAATTGCTCATCCTACAGACGTGCGCTATTTCGATCGATTTCCCTGTGATCCCAACGAACCACCAAATGAACTCTCTGGCTGGGATGCAGACTTTTAAAGCTCCAATTTGTTGTTTGTTAAGCAAACTTTATTTTACTTAAACTAAAAATTAGCTCAAAAATGTTTAAAATCTGAATATATGTTTACTTATTATACATTTTTTTGAATTTCTTGATATTTTGTAGTCAGAACGTCACGTACTTTTCTGCAGTGAGAGATCAAAGGCTGGTAAATATTCTCGCATCCAGTTGTAGGTTCGGGACCCAATTTAAGCTTGTTAGGTGTTTCCTGGAAAAATGCATTGTAAGTTAGTTTAGGCTTTCTTTCTCTGCGTATTCGACATTGATTGCAGTTGCATGAGGCTTCGCGGTATTCATAAAATGCATAGCGGGCGCGGTAGGCAGCACCCATAACGTTAGGCGGAACACCATCCACTACATAGACCGGAGCATTGAAGACATCGGCGACTATTTGAAGAAAGGTTTCGTTTTGTGAGTCAACTCCTACGGCAATAATTTCAGTTTCCGGTCCAAATTCAATGCCAGCTTCAGCAGCTATACAGCACCGATAGATCATCTGACATTCGATTATTGCTCGTGCTTCTTGCGCAGCGTCGTACTGTTGCCTGCATTGGATATTCTGCAATGATAGGTCATCATTGCGAATATCCCAATGTAATACTCCTTGTAATTCTGTATTTTCTTCGAATAACGTGAAACGCACTGCAAGTTTACCTTCATTCCCCATTGGAGTTGAATTGAGTATTTCGTTAAAAATTGACCAATCACCATTGGCCAGTTCCTTACAGAGAGATTGACGCAATTGTGATCCGTTGGAAAAATCAACTACAGCCACATATTCATCTGGATTTGTTGGGTGGCACAGCAAGACTCCATGTTTCAAGTTCGGTCGGTATTTGAAACACTTTATAATGACATCACGCTCGTCCATGGAAAAAATCAGAGAACCTGGGTTTAATTTAAGATAGGCTAGCATGGAAGCACAGCTATCTATTGCGGATACAACCATGCAATCGGGACGAAAGTTCCAACGGTCTACAAAATAATTAGCTATGTGTCCCTGCAGCCGGTTCGAGGCAATGGGCTTCATTAATCGTGTTTTTATGTTAGGGGCGCAAGCTGTTAGAACATCTTGGCTCCAGGTCTTCTCGCTTAAATTAAATAGATTTGTACCAGATGCATCACAGTATTCAATTGATGCTATATTTCCCACGAAAATCGATGCTAGAAAGCTACTATTCAACGAAATGCGCACTATGCGTTGATGAATTTCTGGAGTTGTTTTAAAGATTTTATTGATAACACCAGCCATAATTCGATGAAAACCGTACGATCCCGTAAGTTGAAATAACTTTTCTTTACCACCAACGGCATCTTCCAGATCTTTGGAATTTGGTACAGCATACGGCACAGGTACCAGCTCAAAGCTATCGTCTGTCAGTTGATTATGCAGACGCAATCTAGCGTTAAGACCACACAGTCGTCGAAACCCCATGTCTGTCCAGAAAACTAGGCTATAATGATGTGCTGCACCACCAATAGCTACGACCGTATGCAGATCCGCTCCTTGACTGCTTAAACAGTTTAACAGAATATCCAAAGCTTTAACATACATTACTGGATTAACTAAGCCCTCTTTGGGGTTATCGGTGCAGGAAAATCCATTTAATGTACAGAATTCGGGTAAATCGACATCGTAGCGAACTACCGCAGTATATAAGACCTCGAGGCTTGAGTCTAAAATGACTGCTTTCAAAAATTGAGTTTCCAGATTGAGCCCCAAATAAGTATTGCGGCTGTGATCTAATGCTGGTCTATGACACATTTTGCATTTTCATCTATGCAGAACAAAAATTAAAATTATTTTTGCAGCTGATGATTTTTTATTTATAATTTTTTAGAATTTTGTGAATATACTGTCATTTTATTTTAAGTTTCGAACATATGAAAAATGTGTACTCCTTCAGTGAATGTTATAGTTGTTGTACTTCTTCGTGGAGAAAGTGATAGATGGTTAGCAGCATTTGTATAAGAAAATCATTGTAAGATTGTAGGAGATAGAAAATTTTTTTTTTTTAAAGATAAATTTTTTTAATTCAATTTTGGTTTTTGAGATTAATTTATTTTATCGTTTCCTAATTGGGTTGAGAACGTCGCTGTTCGGTGATTTTAAACTGCAGTAAAACCACTAGATACGTAGCCATAAATGATATATTCGTTGTGATGAGTTCCCGGTTAATGTTCGCATATCCATCTAGATTCATGATTGGAGGATTCTTGTTGATGGCAACCAATAGCATATCAACTTCTTTCTGCGTAGCCGCATCAACCGCAGTTAAATTAATATTAAGTAGCTTGGTTTGAAAGTCGAGGCCCACTTTTCGGGATGCATAGTGTGCCTCGTTACAGATGATGTAGAGAAGACACATGCAGTAGAACACAATGACAAAAAGTCCTACTTCCTTATAGGTGGCACCATGATCGATAATTTCGCTGATGCTGCCGTACGTGGCAATAATGCTGGTGAAGAAGATAACCAAACAATACATACCATACATATTTGAGTAGGCACGTCCCAGCTGTTGCATCATATGACTGAGATCGACCCATAGATGTCTGTACTCGGTCAGCTTCTGAGCAGGTTTCTCTTCCCGAATTGTGGCCTGAAGGGCATCCGAAAGGGCACGACTGGCCGTACCAAATGCATTACAATTGATATACCATAGGCTACAGAAACAGTTCAGCATCGCAATAATAGGATAATAGGCAAATGTATACCACAGGCGAAAGTCCGGCTGAAGAAAGTACTGTGAGAGATTGATGGCAATGCTCAACAGCCATGAGAATATACAAAGCGAGTAGGTCAGCACGTAGAGGTTTGGGAACACAATCGAAGAACCCGTCGTCTTGTAGAATTTGTACTGATAGTTTGTCCACATATTCTTGAAGATGGCCACCTGTGGACCATGTCGCCAGCTTGCCACAGGCAGCAGGAAATTGGTGAAGAGCAAGCTGATAAAAATCACATTGTATATGGCCTCATCAAAGCGTTTATCTGGGCTCGAAATGAATTTCTTAACTCGCTCTCGAAGCACCAGCACTACAACGGTCGTTTGGATACTGTATATGAATATGGCCCACATGACCTGCTTAGACGTCCATGAGTATCCCGTTCGTGGTAGGTTCTTAATAGGAGGATTTCGGTGTATAGGCATGACACCCATCATCTGGAACAGAACCAGCAAGCTTTTGGTCGTATTATAGAAGGCGTCGTGCTTGTCTAGTTCCTGCGGATCATCCACTGTATCCGGTTTACGCACGTATACATTATCCATGGCATTGCCTCCAGCCAGCATTTTCAGCTTCTCCCGATATCTTAACTCATCTTCTAAGAATGCACGCTGTGTGGGATTTAGCTTAGGTGCCACTTTGCCTGGCGGCGTCAGGCCGCGGCTAACCGCCCAGAATGACATGACGAGCACAATAGGCAGAGAGAAACGTATTCTGGGCCCCTTTTATATTACGGCTACTATTTCTGCTATTGACTTTTGATTGAGAAGCAAACAAAAATGTGACGGTGTTGTGTGGTTACCCGCTTACAGGCAACGCCTCTTTTTGCCATGGTCATGTCCATTAAATATGCCGACACCGTACACTGAGAATAATATACTGGGTTTGAAAAAGCGATTCAAGAAATGAAATAATGTTAAACGAACTGTTTGAAAAATCAGAACGTATTAAATTTTGCTCTGTGTATTTGCATGGTGACCCTGTGAGGAGTACCTAATGGTTTTGTTGTGGTCATTTGCTGCTGTATGGCCTCGTCTTCCTTGCCTTCTCTTCTAAATTTCCAAGCAAAACTGTTTTGCTGACAAAGACGAAGTGAACGGGTATCGAGAAAAGGAGAATCAGAAAAGATATATAGAGAGAGGCAAGTGGTCAGATATGGTGTTCGTATAGGGGAGAAAAGGCATAGCGTGAATATTGTGTGTCTCGGACAGAAAGAAAGAAGGACAAACATGAGGCACTGAACGTACATAGAATGCGCTTAATTTGCCGGAAATGAAAGTTTAACGATGTGTAAATGCTTACGAATGCCGATAGAGAGGCTCGCACTAATGACCAATAAAAATGTGCCACCGACTGACCTACAGCTTTTGCTATGTATATAGCTGGATTTCTGCTTACGCTCTGACTCACCGAACCTTTGACTTTTGATCCATTTCTGGTTGAAAAATTAAAGGCGGAAACCCCATATAAAGCACTTGAAGTACAATATTTTATCTCAAGCCCCCTCCCTAGCAAATTCTCTTGTTTCAGTTTGGATTTAAACTGAATGAAGCATCAGCAGATGTTGGGGAAGCTGAAGTTTGTCTGCCTATGGCATACGGTCTCAACCCAGACAATCGCACACACATACACAGGTCTGCAGAGTCAGCACCATTTTGAACATGTGTGTTTAAGATAGACTGGCCAGTTCCTTTCTATTTCAGTCCATGTCGTTTAATTCCAGTCGTTCTGCTTCTTTCCGGCCAATCACTTCAAAGGCGGCTTTTTTTTCCTGGGTTTTCCCAACTGTTGCCAGGCTATCAACTTTCTAAACATTGTTTGTGTTGTATTTGATGCAGTTCCACCTACTACACCTTCTTCATCAAGTACAAGGATTATAGTGCTTTACTACTACGACTACTATTACGCTTACCATATCAAGGATTATAGTGCTTTGTCTGAGTATTTTCACAACAATCTTAAAAGTTTACCTAGCCTATTCGGTACAGTATACACTAAATCGCATTATCAAGGTTACATTTTTAAAGCCTTCTCTCTCCTATATCGTTGCATTTGGAATTTATAGGGTATGAGGTGATCGGCTTTGAAAGTATTGTCACTGCATTTGGTGCTTTTGTTTGGCTCGTCACCTCATTCGCCCATTTTCATTGCACATAGTTTGGTAAACTCTCTGGGTTGGCAAAGCTTTCGTTTAATGCGAAAAGTTTCACGACTATCCAAATAAATATGGTGTTTAGCTTGTTTTTTATGGTAGGACCTGTAGGGCAAACACACTATGTGACATGGTTGCAGTCAGCTCTGCCGGAAGATGCATACGAAATTAAAAAAAAATTAAATTAAAAACGAATCTATAGTCTAAACTTAAATTTTAGGCGTAGGTCAAAACTAATATCTAAACTAAAACGAAAACTATGACTTAAAATTAAGTTTCAGAACTCAAGACGAATTCGTAATCTGGATTTATGTGAGTTTGTATTTGGTACATGTCTGTTAGCCCTTTATCTTCAAGGCTGTATGTAGTTCGATGTACGTGCTGCATGCGCTGTCTGTCGACTTTCGTCTACCCTTTGTCTCATTCCTAGAACTTCCTCGTGCACTTGTCTGTCACATTTTCCATGGCCGTTGGCTGTCAACTCTGTTGAGTCTGGTCGCCACGTTGTGCAGCGAACAAATTACATTTCGATTTCCGTTTTCTTTTACACTAGTCAGTAGTCTCCCTCCCCTCGTCCATGTCAGGCTTCCCCACGAGCTCCCACATGCCACAGAGAGACGCAGAAGTGCATTATGCAAGTGCTTTTCTAGTTCAATCGTCTGAAATCCGTTCTGAAGATGTGCTCAGCATTCATTTTAAGTAATCCTATATTAAGAGGAACATTCATTGAGGTCTTAAAACTCAGGATTCAAAAGCAGAGTAATCTATATATAGATATATTAAATGGATACGACCGGATGCGGTGCATTTCCTTTCACTGGAAAATATATAAATTTTGATTTAATTTTCCTTTCGACCTTTTAAAGTCTAAGGCATATATAATATAGTAATAGAACCCTTTACATTAAAGAAATTGAAACTGAAAAGCACAATTCAATTAAATATTAATCATGCGCACTGTGGCCGCCTGACACGAATATCTGACACAGGGCTGGAGGAAGAAGAGTAAGATGAGGGGAGACAGAAAGGGGTTTTAGACCAGCATATTGGCTCTAATTGAATATTTGGCATATTTGCAAATTCTAGATACATAAATCGTCCAATTAGTGTGTTTAAAGTAGGCGCTACTTGATTACATTGTCTATATATGTGCACTGCAAGAAATTAGATGTGATTTCTATCAAGATAGATTATAAAGCGAGATATAAGTAATGAAACCAAAAAAAAAAAAAAAATTGATTGACCTTGCGATTACTTACATAACACTATTTTCGATTTGATTAAATCGAAAAATAATCGATTACTGTGCATCATATGATTATATTATATTGCATTCACTTGTTCACTTGTTTATTAAATAACGATCGATAAATTTACCACAACAATTCCTTTATTAATCAATCCAATGATTAGTTTCTTTGGCCTCAGGCCCTTTAACTATTTACAAGTTAGACGAATGAAATGAAAATCAATATTTTATATATTTTTGTAATTTACAGGATTTAGAGCTCTTTAATATGAGTACGTTTTAATTGCAATTAAAATACCCAACTACAGCAATTGTTTTAATGATTTTTGCCTTTCCGCAGCAATATTCCACGCTCCAATGCGCTTATATGCTCTACGCAGCATAATTTACAGGCTGAGCCTGAGCTGGCTGAGATCTTTGAAATTTAATTAAAATCGTTTTGCATATTTCCCCCATTGATTTTTCCATTCACAATGCGTTTTCTATTCAAATTTTCGCCTTGCAACGAACAAATATGAGTACAGCACTATGTATGAGTCTTCATCAAACTGATATACATATATATCAATTATATTCGTAGGGCTTTTTATGAGCCGCATTGATAAGCTGACAGACGGGCTGTCTCCTCTTGACTATAACTACTCTTCTTTCATTTCCATTTTGAATCTGTCATTTATTGACATTGTGCAATTTTTCTAGTCCTTAGATGCCTCGCTTTTTATATTCACTAAAAAATCTCCATTTATTCTAGGAGTGAGTGCCGTACTTGACAGATACTCAGGTTTCGACATTGACAAATTTATCAAACGCCTTTAAAGACTCAAAGCTAAATATTAGGAATAATTTCGGAAAGGGCTCATTAGCCGCGTTATGCTTGGTCCATGCTTGTTAGCTGTGATTACAGGGTATACAGAATAATAATGCACAGAGTACATAAGTGCCAAGTAGTGCATTAATTAGTAAAGTAAACGCATTCAGTGAGCTGGCAAAGAGAGAATGCAAACGAATATCTCCTCCTACTAGATCTTGTTGTCGTTGGCCATTTTCGAGAGTGGGTGATGGCAGTGGGGCATCTATAGAGTATATATTTTTTTTTATCTCTACCCAAACAGTTGGCGTCACAATGGGCGTTTCGCATAAAGACATAAATGAAGTGTCGCCATTGTCCTGTCGGGGGCATGGTTCTCAGGCCCCGGCTCTGATTCTGACTCAGTTTGGTTTGTGCTCTCAAATTGCTTGGTGCCATTGAAATGCGATAGCATTAAAGGATTTTTCGGTACATTAATGTACCAACCAGTGAACTCATTCTACCATTTCTTTGTTCAACCCACCAAACTCTCCCCTGGGTGTCACATCTTACAATTTAATTTTACTATCATGCTTTTAATGGTTGGCGTATTTAATTTTTGATTTCACCATGTTCTTCAAAGAGGAAGACTATGACTACGACCCATAAGGTGCTAGCAAACAATACCATTAACAATATAGTTGTAATTGAGCCAACAATTCCTTCTGAAATTTGTGCATGATAGCTATAAAACCTTTACACTTTACACCTTGTAAACTTTTTCAAGCATATACACATTTTATTTATGAATAAAAAATTGAATTTCGAGCAAGATGCAATATTTATTATGATTATTATTATTGTTATATTTTATTTTCTAGAATTTTTTATGCCCTTAATCGATAACGGCTCTGACTGCAGTCTTGATATGCAGTCTTATATGCATTTCACTTGTCAGTCCAAGGTCTTCACATCGTCATCGTCATCGTTGTTGTTGTTGTTGATGTTAATGGTCTGGGTTTTACCAGAGATTGAGGTTATGAGGCACCTCCTTCAAGAGAGTCCGTCTTTTTGTATGTCGTTATACTCATTGAAAAAATTCACAGCTGGTATACTAGATATCTTATCCATCATGTTATAAAAATATATATTTGTTATTGCAGCACTCCTGACTAGAGCACTCTTAGTTTTTCTTTCCTCCTACTCAAGATGATTTCCAAGCGAGTTTTCTTCATGGTTCTGAGCAAGGCTGTTGCTCAACACATGGGCAACTAATTCGCATGCCATATATGCAGTGTATATGTATAAAAATATACGATTCGAGCGATATTATATATATTATACATATGTACATCGTAATATGATTTACTGGGAGTTCCCCTTGCTAACGTTAGAACAGATTACTTTTGCTTTAGTATTTTTAGAGTAGGAAGCTTTTTATGTGAAGCGCGATTTAAGTCAGCGCAAAATGAAGTTTACACACATTGCACAAACACATACACAAACACACAAACACATACACATACACATACACTCACAATTATATATGTATGTTGTGTGCTTGTGTTTGGCATGTTATATGTTCTACTAACCAATTTGCGCTTTGCGCTCGATGTGATTTACAGTTCCCCAGAGAGCTGTTTTTCCCAGTTGCTTCTCCGACGTAATAGTCTTCTAACAGCAGCAGCAGCAGGAGCAGCTCGAGTATATCAAAGTGTGGAGCTGCGGTTGAAGCGCACTGTGGCTGACAGTGCATGCAAATCAATTGAACATTTGGGTCTGGGTCTGCTATAGTCTGGCCTGGTCTGGGCTGGGTCTTCAAGTTGCTACAGCCGGACTGCCACATGCCATCGGCTCAGCTACTGATGATGGCGGTGATGATGACATTGTATGTAGCATTTGGTTGCATTTCATGTTCAGATGCATTCGTCTTTGTGCCTCATTTACTTGCCTGCCATCGGCTGCACAAGATCTACTCCGCTCCACTTCGCTCCTCCCCACGTTCCATGTTAAGTTACATCGGGCAGCTGCCCTGTTTGTCACAAATTTAGTGGAAGCTGCCCAGAGCAGCAGCTAGCAAGCTGCAGTTGCTGTTTCAAATGGTGCGCAGTTTGTTAAACACAAGGGGCAACTCTAGATGCACTACCCTATTTCCCTTTTCTCCCTTTCCACTCTGCTTTGGTCTATGGCTCTGTGTGTGGATCTGGGATTTGCGCTCGAGTGACTTAACATAAAGAAGCTGCCACAAGAAGTGTTACATACTTTGCAGCTCATGGACAGAGCTTAGATATTTCCGACTAGAGTTGCCAACTTCTCTGAAGACCAAATAATATACAGTTTCCCAAAAATTAGCAAGGCTATAGAACTATTAAAAGTACATTTCAATTGAAAAAGTTCACTAAAGTTGTACAAAGTAAATGCTTTGAATCAACTTGGAAATATTTAGAAAATATAAAAATATTATGGTACATTTTCTGGAAGTGCCAACTCTGATTGCAACTTGAAAGAGTTGCCTAGCGTGCAGGGTCGAATAGGATAACAAGGAGCAAGTGAGAGTAATGTATTTATAATTAAAGGCTATTGTGAAATCCAGGCGAAAACGCGAAGCATCAGTCATAGCTAAACTTACTGTGTACAATAACAAATTGAGATGCTGTGAACTTTTGAAGCACATGGATAATAAATCATCTTTTCAGCCCAGAGGCTGCACAGAGCACTGGGTCACGCGTTCTCTTTCATTCTTCTGGTAAACGTCTAATTATCGCTTGGGCAACGGTTTATGCGAACTGGACGTAGCAGAACTCTTGATGAACGATCCGAACTGAGAACGTAGCTCCGAGTAGTTAATCCCAATGCAGATTGTTTGCTCTGAGGTCCGAGCCAAGAAAAATATGAAGTGGCAGATAGAGGTTGGATTATCTCACGTCCTCAATAAAAGTTTTCGTCAATAATATGCCGGGGGAGTAACGTAGGGGCGGGACACTGTGATTGAGTGCCGGCATTTGGGGTTTGTTTTGGACTATGTCTCAATTATTTCTGCCTATTTACTTCTTGGATGCTCTGTGCGACCGTCCAGCTTTGCTGATTTATATTGGGTTCCCTCTGTTCGCGCAATGGAATTAAAGTCGCCGTTTTGTGACAAAAACCGGCATAAAGCTAGTGCACCCTATGCCGTACCCACCCACAAAAAGAGAACTTTCTTTTGCAACGCTCAGTCAAAATTTGATTTTAATTGAATTTCTCATTTTCGAGAGATACGCTGCCTATTGAGTAAGCCGGCCGTGTGCGGGGCGAAAAATAAATTCAATTTGCCGCTAAATGAGCTAAATGCTATTAAATTTGCGACAGACAGTCACCTGCCCCTGTTTCCGCGTCTCTCCAACAAGTTTCAACTGCTATTTCATATTAAACTCGGTATGTACAAGGCGAAAGCTACGGGAGTGGCTATGACAGAAGGCTTCATATCAACTAACAAACGAAATAAGCAGCCCTTTGTGTGGCACAACCGACTACACATGTGGGCCTAAGAGAAGACCCGGCACTAAAACAATGACCATCTTCAGACAAATCAATACAAATCGCAATTGGATCGATTGACCGATGCTCAAATGTCTCCAAATAAGAGAAAAACAAATAAAGCCAAACCAATATAAAGGGCTGTCATGTGTTTGATGCTTACTCTAATACCAATTTGTTTTGTACCATCCGCAAAAATATACTTAAATCTTTTCTCTTTCCAAACTCTTTTAAAAGATGTAATAGTTTTAATGCAATGCGAGTCGCTTCATTACAACTTGTTGACGTCACACAAACTTAAAGATGCTTATCCTTATTATATTGAAAAGAGTATAAAAACATCGTCAGGAATGTAAAAATTTATTTCTTGTTTTTGTAGACCCTGTGCTTAAAAAATTACAATTCCAATTGTTAGGGGCTTCATCATACAAAAGGAAAGATCAAGAAAAACAGAAAGTTCTCTTGTTGCTGCCACAGCTGCGGTCAGAGAGCCAAAGAGTTAATAAAAAGTTGTCTTATAGCTGCACGGATTGTTCTTGGGTTTTTATGGTAACTGTTACAGCGTCAGCACTTCTATTGCCTTTGATTCAGATTCAGATTCAGAATCAGAATCAGATTCAACAGAGAAATGGGCGCTTATGCATATATAGTGTATGTATGTATATACATAGCATATACATCAGTTTGTCTTGCGGCTTTTCGCTGTATATAGTATGTTTTATTTGCATACAATTTGCCCGTTTATGACCATCATGAGTACTGTGCCTCGTTCTCACCATCTCCCTATTTCTCGCGCTTCTCTCTTTTACTTTGCTTTGGGTTTTGCGGTCCTCTTTTTGGTTTTTGGGTGCGTTCGATTTACGTACAGTTCTTTTTGTGGGTGCTTGAGGGAGGTATGGAGGGCGTACATACATATAAATATACGTATATACATACATACATATACATATATATTTGTTATTTGTATTTATTGATTTCCAAGTGAAAACATTATTGAGGTCGGCAAATTGTCGAATATGCACGACGAACCACAAACTGTGCTTATGTACAGAAGCTACCCTATAGCATTTCATAGATTTTCAAGAACAACTTATAACATTTGCATTATACGCTCATGTTTCTTCGGTTCGTTAGACCTGCTTTTAGCGTAAACACAATTTCCAGGGTATATAAATTGTATATTGCGTGTACGCAAAGCAAATTTGTGTTCAAAATGTCGGGACAACAAAAGGACTTCATTATTATTGGCTGCAGTATGTGTGTGTGCGTGTGCGTGTGTGTGTGTGTGTAAGTGTATGTGTGCGTCTATCTGATATTGTGTGTGTACGATGACAACCTATGACCTGGCAAACTGATTAAATTGAATTTCATATGCAAAAGGTGAAACTCAATCAAGAAAACATAAAGGCAGCGCCTGCATATGCTCACTTCTGCTTCTGTTCTTATTCTCCGTTTTCCTCTTTATCTATCCTCTTTAACTCTCTCTCTCTCTCTCTCTCTCTTCACTCTCTTTGCCTCTCTCTTTCTATGTCTTTTCAATTGTATTAGTAACGAGGTCTGCGGGCTTAAGTGTATGTGTTTGTGTGGTGCTTCAACTGCCTGGATTAACCAAAGCCCACGTTCAGATTTGCGGCTTTGTGTGATACGGCACTGATACGCCTCATGCCACTCCCCCCCCACACACTTGCACCTTCCAATTTCTTGGCATGGCTCATCCGCCGGCGTGTCGTTTTATGATGTGCAACCTTTGAGGTTAAAATTAATAGCAAAATGTAAATTAAAAGCTCAACCACAGGAGCTAATGTGAGCGATGCTGTCGACTTTTCGACATTTTCGGTTTTGGGTTCTTCAAATGAACTTGGGTACACCTGTCCACTATTAAATGAATATTCTTGACTACTTCCATTTCACTTAAAATAGACAGGCTTAGTATTAGGCATCGTTTCATTCCAAAACCCTTCTTTATTGACCTCTATTTACTGTTTCGAATAAGATACCTAAACTGTCAAAAAGTTATGAACATGGTCGTTCTACTTTAGGTGAATACTTTAAATCGTATACCATTATGAATCGGAATACTATCCCCTCTTTTAGTCTATATTGAGTTATAAACTTTAAGTATTATAGCTTGAGGTACCGCTACAACCTGATAATTTTCGAGCAATTTAAACATTCTGTGCCGAAACGTTCTCCTCATCATTTGGAATGGTTACCGAAAAATATGCATATAATGCACATAGGTGATAATTTCATTTGCGCAGCTGCTAAAATAATATCAAAACACATACACACAAGCACACACTAACATGAATAAGTGTAGAATATATGTACATAACCTACAGACACACACACACTTACAAAAATATCGAGCTAATAAAATTTTAATGAAATTACGAGCATTTTGGTTCTTCTCCTTTTGCTCGCTGCCAGTGTCTCATTGAAGGTTCAGGTTCGTGTGGCGAGAGCATCAGTTGCAGGCGTGGCAACGACCTTCGACCCTTCATAATAATCACGGTAAGTCGAAAAATTTTATGTTGCCTACGTGGCAAGGAGCCAACTAAATTTTGGCATAAAAGCAGAGCTATTAGCTGGCGCTTCCTCACGACTCTCTCTCACGACACTTTCTACTCGCTCACTTTCTCTCTGTCTTTCTCTTTCACTGTTTCCCTGTTTCTCTGTTTCATTCACCACTCATTCTATATGTGATATATGTCTGTGAGTGTGTTTGTTGTGTGTGCGTATGCATTAATGTTGAATTGCCTCCAACCCTTGCGGTTTCAACGCGTGTGGCAAGTTTTCCCTCTTTTTAAAACCTTTGCATCGCTTAATTAGAAGTGAATTCTTAAACGAAATGGTGAGTGGGGGAGAAGGGGAGCATGCAGGGGTTGGTGCAACTCAAGTGACTTCTTGTCGCATAATTGCAGAAAGCAGCGCAACGCAAGTTTTGATTAAAAACTTGCACACAGATTAAGCATACGCCGTGTGCACCTCAAAAACATATATGCAGTCAAACTTTTTTAGCGTCTAATTAAAAGTTTCTTTTTTTTATATATATATATATATAGTTGTGAAAATAATGGCTGTTGAAAATAGCTTGCCTTTAGTATGGCTGCTGCGCTTGTTGTGCTTCTCACCATCAACCAAAATATTTACCCAGTCATCACGCCGAAGATGCAGCCACAGCCGTGCAGGTTACTAATACGCCATGTGTGCTCGTTGCTCAGAAACAGGATTGCCTCGAATGTGTGTGTGCGTTTGTTGTGGGGCTGCGTGTGAAGTTGACTTGTCGTTCAGTTTACTTGGGTTACTTTTCAGTTAAATGAAGCGACGCCTTCCCAAACTTTTCCACAGCGTTCGACACGCGTATTACAATGGGCCGAAAATACAAAGTAAGTAACATTAAAATACATAAGGTTGATTTACAAGCAAATTCAAATTTGTATAAATCTATTGCATAAACTTGGAGCTTAACATAGATAGAAATTAATAAAAAATATTACATATATTCCATAATGCTTAAGTGATTATTAATTAATACGTGACAGATGATCTGTTTTGGCCACTGTGCAGCTGCTCCGGCGACTTTATCTTTGTGCTTATATGTCTGTCATTTGGCCGTCTGTGAGTCTCGCACTTGGCTCTAATTAAAATTTCAACGCCTGCAAATTAATGATGTCGCTGCCGGCCGAAGCTGAGGTCCAGGAATTGGATGGGATCGGGAGCAGAGGGAGACCATGGCTGACCAGGCCAATGTCGAGGCAATTGGGCAGAATTTAATGCTTGCCAAATGATTTAATGTCGACCAATATTTATGTACATAGCCAGCAGCTATGCTCCTTGAAGAGGGCATGGGAGTGGGTAGAGATTGGGTAGGGGCCCTGTTCGTAGGCTGTAACCAAAGTGGACATTGGACAGTTGGGCAAACAAACGACAGACAAACTGGCAGACAGTCAAACACACAGACGGACAAAAACGACATCTAATGACCGCACGACTCGTTTGCTTCATTTGCAGCGCAATTGGACACACAACCGCAAATCAAATACATACACAAATGCTCCAAGGGAAAACAACCACAGCCTGGCTAAGGGATGTGGAACGATACTTTAAAGAAGCTACCCGGCCGCTAAGAAAATTAAACATTACTGTAGATACATTTCGGAAACGTTTAAAGCTTACCACTGAGTACCTTTGTATTGCGTTACTTCTCCTTATTTTCCTTCTCATTTCCCAACAATTTCGAAATAATTATGGCTCAGACAAATTAACGGAAATTGTAGTTTCAGGGAATTTATATTTTTCGCCAGGGTATGGGTGCATACTGCGATAGTTGAGATGATAGAAGCCTTGGCTGCTGTTTTTAGTGGCTTATTTAATTTTTGAAACACAAAATCAACGCATGTTGGTGTATCATTCGGATTCAGTTTACACATAGTCAATGAACACAGGTACCGACGATGCTTACAGCCCTCTCACTCCATGGAGTCAACTTCTAAGCTGACTACCTGTAACAGCGACCTTTTCATATTTCACGTCCATGGGCGAAAGTATGCAATCGAAATTTTTATAAGGAAAAGAGTTTAGTTTTGGCAACTCTTTTCA
>JBANCZ010000390.1:0-38127 GCA_037040025.1 Sphaerogastrella javana
AATATACATAAAGAAATACAATATAAAGTGAATAAATGAATATACATGGTATATGTTATATATGTACAATATATGAACACATTTTTTTTTCTCAAAATATTATGTTGTTGCTGTCGATGCATTGGGTATGTGTGCCGCCCCCGCTTGGCCTGGCCACGCCCACAATGAAAACAAATCACTTGAAATGCAGTTGGCAAAATGCGGTGTCTTATTTTGTATTTTCGTTTTCGATTTCTGCTCGTTTGCAACGTTTGTTCGCCTCGAATCGTGTGAAATGTGGAGTGCGGCTCCAGGCACGTACAACAAACAACAACAGCAACAACAACAACAATCGATAACAAGCGACAACAACAATCGACGGCAACTACAGCAATTCCATGGACAGTCTGATAAACATATTAAATACTGCAAAAATGTTAAAATATATATACATATATGATTTTTTTTGGCTATATTACACACGATTTGCTTAAAATGAATCAATGAATACTTATGTGGCATATGAATAGAATTCATATGGTGTGACCGGCGGCGCTTACAAATCAACAAATATGTATCTATGCAATACACACTCACGATTGTATTCATAACAAAACACATGAATATATAAGAACGTGTGACTATCGAGTATATCGAGTGCACTCGTATGTATTCATAACCATACGCATTAATATATATCCAAACGATTAGTGCGTCGTCTCGTCTTGAATGCGAGTATGACTATTGAGTACACTTATACATTCAAATATTCACATATTCACATTCGTACAGATGCGTGTGATACATATATGGGTATTCGCTTCCAGTGAAGACACAACAATTATATTTCTTTGCGGTTATTTGAAGTGAGTCACTTTGTGCAATTTGTGTTTCATTGTTTACGATTACATATTATTCGTGTGATTATTCTTTTTTTTTTTTTTTGTTGGTTGGCTTATTTCAATATATTCGTACGGTATTCACATCCTCTACTAACAGGTTTGCCTTTTATTTCGAATAATTACGTGATTAATATATATATATATGTATCGCATATGTATATCGGTAAATTTATAGCCCAAAATGTATTTGATGTGCTTGTCTTAATTATTGATTTATATATATCGAGTATATACAATATCGATAACTCTCTTTGATTTCAATCACTTTCAAAATTAAAGCCAATATATTTCTGTATTTGTGACATTCATGTGATAAGCGCATTTTTTTTTATTGTATTGACAATTTTAATCGTTGCACTTGTATCGATTTATTGATGTAAACATTTTTCGATAATTTATTTATGGCATTCACCTAGAGTTCAGTACATTTGCTAAACGAATCAAAGGATTCAGATGAATTTCACTAATAAATTAATTGAAATATTTTTAAAATATTTGTTAAATTAATCGATAACAATATGGAAATGCATAGAACATTTGGGAGTATTGACCACATTTTATGGGAAATCCCATAGTGTTGAAAAAGACGTATTAAATGTTTGTATTACCAACTATGTTATCGATGTTATCGATAACACTAATGTGCTTAATTCGTTTATTCTTTGAGTAACCACAGCACAGGGTCACCTTCTGCGCTCATGTGAGCCCTTGTATGCATGAGTTAATTGCTTGATTTATCGATAAAAGCGATCAGGTGCTCTTTCTACGTATCTGTGTGTGTAGTATGGTTGTATATTGCTGTGATCTTTGCATTTTGATCCGATCAAGCAAACGAATGTCGCACACTTGAGAGCAATTCAGCAATGCCATCGAATCAATAAATTCAAGCAGCCGCAAATAGCTTCATTTCAATACATAGACAAGGCTCTCATGCACAGAAAACCCGCTTCGGAATGTTAATGGCTAACAAAAAACTGAATAAACTGAAAATGCTGAATGAACAACAAACAACAACAACAACAACAACAAGATGAAGAGAAAAAAAAGCAAGACAAAAACTATTGAAAATAACGCCAAAGTAGTTGCCCCGCGTTTCTCATGCTTGATGCCCTGCTGGGCCGTTTGCCAACTACCAACTACCAGCTACCAGTTAGTGGTACACTGAGGGAAATGTACGAACTGCAAGCAACAAATACATAAAAATCAAATCAATCACACGTTTCTCGCAGTGTAGCTACTCTTCTTTAACTATCGATTAATTCACCATCGACTCGTCACTCAAGCGATTGTCATCAGAGTCAACAAAAGGCTGCAGCGTAAGCTAAAGTTGGCACACGCGGCGTATGCGCAATGCAACACCATGCAGCTTCAAAACCCCCGCACCCTGTTTGTTTTGCCAAGCTACCCCTCACCGCTAAAACGCTTACCCTGACCTCAAATGTTCTGCAATCGCAGTGTGGTTACCATTGTCGGTGTCGGTGTCGGTGTCGGTGTCGGTGCTGTCGGTGTTGTCGGTGTTGTTGCCCCTTGTGGTACGCATGCGGCGCATTTGGTCAAAAGTTAGACGCAGCGAATTGAAGCAAAGCCCAAAAATCCAAAACACAAACGCACAGTCGAGCGTTATCGACACTTAGATACATTGTAAACAACTTCTTGATGTGGTAGATACATATACTAAATACTAGGTACTGCATGTATTGCATAGAATTAATTGTTCAGGAAGATAGACCTGGCTCTAGATGCCTACTCGTGTTAAGAGATTTTTCCCTACATAAACTATTATTAGGCTCAACTTCAAGAACCCTTTTCTTCGAGTATATAGCATGCTAGGCACATTATACCCCATATTATATACGAGTTAGGGCATTAGAACAGCATGAAAAAAAAAGATTTTGTGTGGCGAATGTCAAAAGTGATTTTTATATTTAACAAGTTGCAACGCATACATGATGTATGTGTATGTGTGTGTGTGTGTGTGTGTGTGTGTGTGTGTGTGTGTGTGTACTATATAAAATAAATAAAAGCATCGCGCGACAGCTGCACAAACAAAAAGCAAATTCCAAACCAAAAAAGCAAAAAGAAAAAAGAAACAGCAAAAGCAAAAGCAAAAGCAAAAAAAAAAGCCCAAGTAGAAAGCAAAAGCAACGCGCAAATGAAATCGGTTACGTTGCGGCAACTACAGACTCCGAGTACATGCCACATGCCACATGCCACCAGGCAACAGACAAAAATACAGCAAAGAAGCGAGTGCCGAGAGCCAAGAACAAGCAGTAGGCAGAAGGTAAAGCCCGTTATGACAAACACGGTGTTACAAATGCTTTAAAGCTACATTCGTGCCGAAAAACTGAGTAAACGAATAACCGAACAACCGAACAACCGAATATCCGAATAAGCGAATATAATAAAAGCATAACCGAATACAAATACTGAGATTGCTGCCAGTACTGGGTAGGAGAGGTCAGAACAGGAGAGGATGGGACGGTACAGGATAAGCTGGTCAAAACAAGGACAAGGCGTGTCCCAAGCAAACCACACAACAATGACTTGTGCCCTGATCATTAACAGAATCAGATCGACCAAGGGTTATTGAATGAATTGAAAATGTTCAGAGTTTGACACGGACCGAGCGGGAGGGTGCTAATAATGAGATGGTGTCGTAGAGGGTGTCAGTGTGAATGTAAGACCGAGTGAGAGAGTAAATGTGTCTATACGTGTGTGTCTGTGTGTGTGTGTGTATATGTGTCTGTATGTGTGTGTGTGTGTGTGTGTGTGTGTGTGCTTGGAAGTTTTGCGAGTGAAGGCCGGACAAACATTTGGTAACTGAACGCTTGATTCGTTCGTAACAAGCATTGACTCCGCATCCGTATCCGTATCCCAGTTATCGTTCTTGCCCCATTGAGCTTCAAGTGTTAATTTGAAATCCCATAGCCCAGATGCACTGAGCGAAATCATAGCAACCAATTGTATTAAGTCCCGAATACCCACTTGGCCGCTAACCTAACTGAGCGAAATTATAGAAAATCATATTTGTGCAGATTTTCAATTTGTATGTTATGAATCTTGTTTGACAACAAGGTGCTCTACATTTTATATACGACTTCAAACGTAAGCTTTTTCGCTTTGTGCAGCTCTACACACACCCATGCAGACATACACTCGCCTGCACACATAAACCTTTAAGTAAATAGTGAAAGAAAGGAAACAATGAGGTCTTTGAGAGTATGCTGAAGACAGCAGCAGCTAAAAAAGAGCCTTAGGTGTACAAGAAAAACAGAGATGGAGAGAGAGAGAGAAGGAGAAAAGATGAAGTCGAGCAGCTGGAGAGTATTTGAATCTTGGGTTCTTTTTGCCCACTTCAAGCTCTGGCAACATCAGCCAGCCAATTGTGTAGCCCTTTACCAGACCCACACGACCAAAAACACACACATCTGTAGAGTTACACCCATCCACACATGATGATGTTGTCGGAGCTTAGTCTGCTTTGTTGTCAAAATTCGAATTGCTTGTAGGTGGTCTATCCTTTAGTTCTACTCCAAGTATATTCAAGCATTCCGTTCGTGTATGGCCTTTAAAGTACTTCGAGAACCCAACTATTTTGGATATATGCATCAACTTTAATTGCACTGTAAAGTTGCTATAAGTTGCTGATAATTGCAATTAATATAGTTTATAATCGAAGGAACTGAACGGCTTTCGGTGTGTGATTGTATGTGTATATCCGTGTGTGTGTGTGTGTGTTATCGATAACGGTGCCTAATCACACTTGCTTAAGTCGTATGCACTCAAACGAACCGAGCACAACCGGGTAAGCCTTTCATGACAGCTCGCCCTGAAAGGGGTATTACATGCATTGAGACGGCTGTTTACGGCCACGTTAATATTCGAACGCCGCCTTCCGTACAGTGAAAGGGCTGCTACCCTACGAGCACCCCACCATTCCACTCGTTGGCCATTCTGTGGTCCTTCGTGTTGACTCATTAAGCGGTCGTTGTTGTCGTTTCATGACAAGCGTTTGTCAACGCGCTTTAAATTGGAATTCAATGGATTTTTCTCTTTCCTGTAAGCATATGCAAACAATGCTATAAACACACACGGATACACACCCCCGCACATACAGACAAGCTCGCGCTGTCACGTCAAACCGGTGCAGGAGGCCGAAAGGTCACAGGTTACAAGGGTTAGGCAGCCGTTTGTTGTACGTTATTCGTTTTTCTTCTGACATTTGAGCCGGCTCACAAAGATATATCACGCATCTAAGCCAAATGAAAACGAAAACGAAAATGAGAACGAAAAATGAGAATCAGGCAGGTGACACAACCCCAACAACACACACACACACACACACACACAACCCCACCGTCAATCCTTCTAAGGTCCCTCACCTGACCAGAGCATACAGTTCACACAATTCATTGTACTATGGTATATAACAAAATACCGACAGCTTCTGCATTTAGGAATCGCTCGGTCAGCGTTTCGATGCTTTTGTAGCAATCCCTGTTTCTCTTTCAATCCCTCTTTCTCTCTCTCTCTCTCTCTCTCTCTCTCTCTCTCTCTCTCTCTTTCTTTCTATGTCCCTCTGTGTTGTTGTCGTCGCTATTTATACACCCATAAATTGTTGAAATAAGCAAGAAGCATATTTATGTTATAGCCTGCTGGAAACCTAGCCAATTCAATAAATTATATATAGTCGTATTCATCAGTATCTATAATTGAGTCAATTCATATGGATTCCATTCTTACTTCTTCCCTTCACCTAGGGGCTTCTCTTTCTTCAACGATTACAATTGCTTATATATATTTACTAAGATTTTTTCCTTTCTTCAATTAAATATTTCTGTATTTATAAAGTTTGCATTAATTGCACTACATTTAATGTATAGACAGGATGAAACCAAGGATCTCATATCATAAATTTACCTATATTTTAATTATATTTAAAGATTGAATATTATGTACATTGAATTCAAGTAAGAAATATGTTTTCGATATCCATTTTTGGTATAGATATAAAGCTATATTATACAACTCCTGCATATGCATATTTTCAATGAATATTATTATTTTATATTCAAAAATATTTATTTAAATAATTATATTTAGTTTTAATTTTGAGTATAATAATATTAATAATAATTTACAATGTTTGTATAAATAATTTGATTAATTTTTAATTATTAAAATTTGATTATTCAAGTTTAAACTCCATCTATGATTTTTCTGCAGTGAAATTAGGTTTAGCCCATAACTAGAGCATATTATATTAGGGTGTCGGATAGGTCGGGCATAGTGGGGTCTGTCACATCAGCTGCCCCTCATCTCGTTGTTGTTGTTGGTGTTTTTTTTGTTGTTGTTGTTGTTGTTCTTGTTTTTGTTGTATTGTTCTGTATAATGGACTACGCTTTGAAGTGCATTAGCGCGTAATTGATTGAATTGAAGTTCCAGTTCCAGTTCCAGATCCAGTTTCAGAGTCGCGTCGCGATTTTCGCACACACGCACGCACGTATATTTTTACAGACACACACACACACACACACACACACACACACTCACACATACATACAAACACACACTCATTCACAAATAGAAAAACTCACCACATTCACGCACGTGCACATGCATGTGTATGTGTATTAATACAATAAACTCATCGGGCAGCCATTTTCGTTGATGGCGTACTGTGCATGAGTGTGACTGTGAGTGTGAGTATGAGTGTGACTGTGAGTGTGAGTACGAGTGTGAGTGTGTGCCTCGCATGGCAAATAGCTTGGGCGCGAACCAATGCATGGCATAAATGGCATGGAATTTAAATTACACTTAAAGCATAGAGCGAGTAGAAAAGAGAGAAAGAAAGAGAGAGAGAGAGAGAGAGAGAGAGAGGGAGAGAGGGAGAAAGGAGATGGAGAGAGACTGAGAGACATAGGGAAAGTGAGAGAGAGAGAGAAAGAAAGAATAGCCTGGTCATAATGCATTCGATTTAATATGCATGATTATAGACCCAAGTATTCGATAAAAAAAATAACAAATACGCATTGATATTAACTTTAAAATAATAGTTGATTTTCCATTTCGACACTTTTTTCGAATCGAACTAACGATTTGAATTATCGATATTAATTATAGAAATCGATTATCGATAATACTATACAGTGCCGGAACTGTTTTCCTCAAAAAAACAAAACATTCTACACTTGTGGTACTACACCACCTCAAAAATGCTATGATAATCCAAAAATACTACTCTGTGCGAAAATACTAAACACAGGGTCTTTAATATTAGGAATTGTCTTTACTATTGAGCCGTCATTACTTTTGGGTGTTTAATATAGGGTTTGTAATGCAATTCGCTAAATATAACCATGCAAATTAAATGAAATTTTGTACTGTAGCTGAATAGTTCGGTGGACTGTTATGTCAAAGGTCAATTGAGAGTTTGTCTATGTGTTTGTGTCTATGTCTATGTCTGTGTCTATGTCTATATCTATGTCTGTGCCTGGACATGCATGTAATGCAAAGATTGCCTCGTTGAGTTCAACTTAGTCCGGTTTATGGTCCAATGTTTAACTAACTGTACGGAAAATAGTTTTTAAGCGTTGCAAAAAGTCAGAAATTGATGCAGTTTATTGCTCAATCTGTCGATGTAATCAATTCTGATCGATTTACCTTACTTTTTTTTTTTTGTTTTGCATCTCTGCTTTTATGTGAATGTGTGTGAGTGTTGTATTTATTTTGCCTTTCAGGCTGTTGAGTTGAGCACACTCAGAGAATGTATATTTGGCTAATGCCAATGGAGCGCCACAAATTGGCCAAAAGATTTAAATTTTGCAGCGCTTAAATGCGCAGGTGAATTGCTTAAGTAATTAAATGGTCTATCATGTACTTTGATGTTATGCATTATGCAAAGAGCTATACTATACCATATACAGTTATCGACAGAGACAGAGCAACGTCATACTCGGCTCTCGAGAGCCAGAAATCCTTAGCAAATGCAAACTATACAAAACTCTGAATAAATAAATAAATTTTATAACAATTTCTTCTTGAGCTGCGTACCAAAATCGATGCATACACAAAGGACCATACTTGTATCTGTATCTGTATCTGTATCTGTATCTGTATCTGTATCCTGTGTGTGAGTGTGGAAAGTATAGCAGCTAGGTCGTAGGTCGTGGCTAGAGTCTGTAGCCATGGTATAGCAGGACAAAGAGGAGACAGAAAACCAGCCATGGTTAAAAATAAATAATTAAGCAAATTCTCTGCAGCTATAAGGGTTTCTCAGTGTGAGTGGGTGTGTGTGGACGTGTGTGGGTGTGTGTGGATATGTGTGGGTGTTTTGTGAATGCGGGCATGTGTATCTTTCAGGGTTCCCGTACGAGTGTAGAGCATCATCATAGGTAAACTGGCCAAAGCTTTACGCTTACCCCGAACGAGTAACTGTGAAAGCTAACGGCCAAGTTTTCTTTTTTTTTCACAGTTTTCCTGTTTTCCTGTTTACCCGTTTTGCACTTTTTCATGCAGTAAATGCAATTAAGAGCATTTGCACAACTCCATAAGCATAATATCACTACATATTCATATATATATATATGTATATGTATGTATGCCATGGACCTTTGCAAGTGCCTTTGGTAGAAGAACTTATGTAACTCTAAAATACCCACTTTGACCAATTAAACTAGTTACAATCAAAACAATTAGATGTTTAATTACAATTAAAATGGCATTTGGTATTCGTTGTCCGTTTCGCAATCTAGGGTATGTCATAGCTGAACATACCCATCACACTTAGTATCATAAATGCATTTGAATCAATCCGACCTCAAAAGTGAATTGCGCCTTTCCCTGAGGAATATGAATTACAGTGAAAGAAATGCTTTCGTCTTACACTCTCTGACATACATAGATGCTCATGCATTCATAAGCATAAACATGCGCACATACACATTTGCAGTAGTAGGTACAGCAATGTCGTTACGCTTATAATATTATTTTTCCATTGCAAATCACGTTAACACGTTTATAGCCATGTTCGTGGCCAACGTTGCCGTCTTTCTGTATGTTTGGTTTATTTTTTTTTTGTCGTGTTACTATGGAAAATCGATGGGAAAATGCATGGTGTAAATAAAAATTATAAAATGCTGTAGCGTGGCAAAAATCCACATAAGTATGCATTTAAAAATAATTTATGGAAAGCATCCAGCGGACGAGGAAAGGCGCGTTTAAATGGACAGCAGACAAAGTGTTCTTAATGAGGCTCAACGCAACAACGCAACAACATGCCACATGCCACATTCTACACACAGAGACACAAACACACACACACACACACTCACACAGAGAGATAGCAGACACACACACACACACACATGCTCACCATACGGTATGCCATGCATCTGGCGAACTGAAGAGCTACAGAGCTGAACAGACATGTTCTACAAGGCAGAAGGCACAAGGCAGAAGGCACATGGCAGAAGGCACGACGCAAACATGAGGCAGCAACACCAACAACACCAACAACAACACCAACAACAACAACAACATCAACAACAGCAACAGCCGGTCGCAGTTCGTGCTTGTCCATGCTTGAGCGCGTCTATAATATAAAGTGTTCCGCAGAAATAAGCACCCTGAATGCTGACCTTTTCACTGACAAGCTGTAGCTGTAGCTGTAGCTGTGACTGTAACTGTGACTTGTAGCTACTGTATGGTAACAGTGTGTAACACTGACACTGACTTGTAAACGTGATTTGTAACTGTTACATTATCATTTTTGGCTAGGCGCTGACTAGTTGTTTATCTAAGAACCAACTTCTCCTATAAACGTGATCTTAGTGGTGATTTGTAACTGTGACTATCTATATAACTATCCACCGATTGCGGCTGTAACCGTGACTTAAATGAAGGATTGCAACTGTGACTTTATAACTATGCAGTGATTGCACCTCAAACCTTAACTAATCACCGACTGCACCAATAACCATGATTTTAGAGGTGATTTGTAACTGTGACTATCTATATAACTATCCACCGATTGCGGTTGTATCCGTGACTTAAATGAAGGATTGTAACTGTGATAACTCTGCAGTGATTGCACCTCAAACCTTAACTAATCACTGACTGCACCAATAACCATGATTTTAGGGGTGATTTGTAACTGTGACTATCTATATAACTAAGCGCTGACTGTGCATCAAACCCCGTGACTTTAGCAGTGACTCATTAGCGCAGTTTGTAAATGTTTTCCTTTCAAATAGATTGGTAGATGCAACTAAAATTATACCCATGACTAAGTTATGAATGTGACTGCAAACGTGACTGTGATGAATGACAAGGTTGCGACAGTGAATGTAACTGTATCTCTTAATGCACATGGAAATTTGGCAGTGACAACAATCACTTTAGCTGTAATAATAGTTCTAGTAAGCGTATTTCAATCTTCGGTGTTCATTGTGACTGTAACTGTGACTGCGACGTTGCATTCTTGACTGTGACCCAAGCATGTCAACTGCGCGTATACGTATTCATAAAATACAATAACATAATATTTACAAGCCCATGCAGGCATACACATTTATATATGTGTTAATGCATGTATGCAAGGACTGATTAACAACAGTAGCAGGAGCAGGAGAAGGAGCAAGAGTAGGAGCAAGAGTAGGAGCATGGGCAGAGGCAGGAGCAGGAGCAGGAGTAGGAGCAGCAAAAGTAGAGGCATATTGTTGGTTGCTGGTTAAAAGTGTTCGGCCCCGGGTTGAGCGTTCACGTCCAACATGAAAATTTTAAATATTACCATAAATTTGTACATTGAGGCAACAATTTTACTATGGGGCTAGGCGACGCGTTGTAAGAGGCTTAAGGCGCAGCAGCACAGCGCAACGCAGACAACGGTGGCGCAACTGTGGACACGGGCACGGCACAGGGTGACAGCGGCCGGTGCTTGGATAGTCCTGGCCATGTCCTGTAATAAGCACAAACCCAAAACAAAGCAAAAAAAAAAGTAAGAATGGAAGCCAAGCAAAGGCGAAATTTATTCATGTGCTGGCACTGCGATACACGGAACAGCAACATGAATACAGTGACGGAGACAGAGACGTAGGCGGAGATGGAGACGGAGCTGGAGACGGACACGAATTCGAGCAGAAGCTGATGGCAGGAACTGCTGCTATCCGTCTATTTAAAACTGTAGACGAGGTGCGCCCTTTTTGGCCGATTCATTGCCGTGTTGCTGTTGATGCCGTCGTGTTGGTGTTGCTGTTGTTGTTGTTTTTGTTGTTGTTGTTGCCGTTGCCTGATAATGGTTCAATTATTTTTCCGCTCTATTTAACTGCCAGCGAAGCGGGGAAGTCAGAATGCGAACTCGGCTTGTGGCACCTCTGTATGGGCGCGTCCCACTTCACCACTCACTCAATCGGCTAGTAACCTCCGTGCTCCCATCATCGTGCCCATTGTCGGTCCGGACATGTTGAACAATTTTCCGGCCATGGCTAGGAGACGTGCAATACATTTGCACCCCTCTCCCATCTGCTCAGCTCCTCTGCTCCTCTGCTCTTCTGTTCTTCTGCTCTCACTGCTTGGCCCTGTTTGCCCTGTTGTTACGAGAATTCCCTATTGGCTTTTCCAACCGCAAAAATTTGTCACACGTCATGCAGCCACGCCCCGCTTTGAGAGGTTACAGACAGATACACTTACCCACACACACACACACACACACACACACACACACACACAGTCAGAGAAATACAAACACACATACATACATTTAACATTTTTACATCTATTTACCCCAACAGGCAGCAACAAAAGCGCTTTATATGCCGCATTGTCAACTTGTTTAATGTGGGCGTCATCATTTGATGGTCGGGGATATGGCTAAACGTAGCCTAATGGTTTTTGCCACGGGTCCAGAGGTGGTGCGGTATGTGTAGATGACCTTCCTTCCACTGAGAGAGGGTCAGCGATCGACATGGGATTACGCACTCGATGCCAGGCTTTAAATATACAAAATAAAAAAAAAAACACATGCCTTAAATAAAAAAAAGTATTACGACTGCTAACAGCCAAGCTTAGCATACCCATCTAGAGCACTGAGCATTTCTAATGGGTGCATGATATATGGTATTGTCTGCATGCCTGTTAAATGGGTCAGTTTAACCAGTTTACCTTTTTATACCCTGCACATAGGCCAAGTGACTAGGTAGGCTGTAATGGGTGTCATGCAATATCTTCAATTGTTCATGTTACTAATCCACACATCCGTGATTAATTTTAAATAATAATAATTGATAATACCCTGTCTACATGAAGAAAAAAGGTATAGACCTTTATTCTTAAAATAGGAGAATAGTGTATTATGGGATTGAAGTTAACAGAAAGACGGCTTCAAAGCAATCGAAGGGGGTTTGGCGCCATGTAGACCACAATTTGGGTGCTACAGTGAATCAATGCGATCGTATTTGCTGTAAGAGCCTATCTAGATACAGGGTATCTCCCTATCGACAACGTACATCTGCTGCGCTCGTGCCGTTCTGTTTGTAGGGTGCTGGTGTGGTGTCGGTGCTTTAATGTTATTTAACGTGCTGCTGGCAAAGATGCGGCACACGAAATGGGTCATACACATAAATCATTAACAAAATAAAAAAGCTTAGTGTCCGACAGCAATAACTAAGTACTTAGTAGCACAGCGAGCACATCCTGTTCTATTCCAATTTATTGTGCAAAGTTTATCTACCAATTTGCTGTACACTCGTATCTTTAGGGCCTCAACAAAAAGCGGCCAAAGGTCACGTGGCCAGACAGGCGGCAACATTACCACTACCACTAATTATATTTGAAATAATTATTAATAAGCTAACTTGAAGCGGTATAGCATCGTACTGGAGTTAAGTGACTGAATAGCATTGGGTACTCATGTTTTTTGGAAACGAAAATATCCAGTGCACTCTATGTCAAGAGAATTCACTTCGTGAACGAGTTTTAAATCAATTTAAAAACTTTTTAAATTGAATTAAAGTCAGCTTCAAATGTCCAGAAACTTTGTATTAATTGAGATCAAAGGGTAACCTTATACAAAGCACGTATTTGGAACTAAAATAAGAATTAATAATGAGTTGGAAAACTTGTAAAATTCAAGTCAGTATTTAGAACATGATTTGACGTATTGACGCTTAAAAGCGGTAAATCAAGTCAATGAAAAGGATGGAATTACCAGTCCAAATCTCAATCGATTTACAACACAATATTAGGTAAAGTATTGTATTTTTCTATAGAAAAATTATACACTAGTATACCTTTTCGTTTTGCTTTGGATTCAATATTCACATGTCTACAGAAAAATAAGAAATAAACAAAAAAGAAACACGCAAATTATTTTCTCTTCTTACTTAGGCAAACTATGTTAATTTATTCAAATGCTACTTAGAACTTTGCCTGGTTATTTAAGGCAGTTTACTCCTTCACCTGAATAAAACCTCTGTACCTTGAGAGCGTTTTAACAATGATTGTGAAGCTCATCCAACATAATTCAGAGCTTAATGGCTTTTGATTGGATTTAAATAAAGTTTATCATGATTAGAGATATCGTTATTAGTTGGCAGTCGCGAGAGGGAATTATATTTCTAGTGCGGGTACCATCAGTCCTTCGAATAGATTATACCCTAACACAAAGTATTCTTTATTTAAGTAATCTATCTCTTTTCTTACTATTCAAATTGTATCATCCAAATTATAGTTAAATGGGTTTTCCAAGCAGTCGAATTTCAAACGTCTCCACAGTTTACTGGTTCAAGAAAAATTACCATAGTTTATACAAATCCGATAATATTGATTTTATACTGTTGGTGTGTAAAACCTTTATAAATATAGATATTAATTGAGGCTCGTTTTGCTGCCACCCCAGAGGCGTTGACCAACTTAAGTCCCTATTCAACAAAACTTGTGTGTAGCTCTAGATGGTTTGATTTATTTTAGATATATATATATATTTATATATTTGATTCGCTGCAAAACAACAATATTTGAACAAATAGTTTAGTGAACGATTGGAATGCCATAAAATTTGATAGAGCTGCTGCTGGTTGCACTAGGCTTCTGCCCATCCCCGGTCTATTTAATACATTTCCAAGTGTCTAAGGAAACGTTCAGCCTCGTCCGAGTATAAGAGACACGTAATGGCCAAATAGACGCAACTCGTTCAAATCCAGCCAAAGGCCTTAAATTATGATAACCCTTTTTTTGGGGCAGCAACGGCAGTCCCAAGCAGCTGCCGGACTAAAACGCAATCTGTAAAAGATTTCTGGGCAGGAGCAGAAGGACACAGCTAACTTGCCGACGACATGTGTGCGTGTGCGGTGATGTTGGATGTTGGTATGGGTTGTGTGGGTTGTGAAGCAAACCACAAATAAGCATATGGGACGGCCATTTTGGGATTTATTCTTGAGCCTTTGTAGTCATGCGCCGCTCTCGTCCAATCCCTCTACTCCACTAGCTTACACGCTCAGCGTTTGAGGCGAGGTTTAGGCCTGCCGGAAGCAGAGTACGACAACATCACCAACAGCAGAGCAGCAGAACAGCAGAACAGCCCAACAGGCTATAGCTGGGCAGAGCCCTCAATAATGAAGTAGAGTGTGTTGACAAGTTTATTTGCTTAATTTACGTCTGGCATGCTATTTTTAAGTTTATGTCGTGCCCAAAAAAAGCAGCCACACCAGCCGCAACAGCCACGACAACCAGGCCAACGAGGCCAACCAGGACAACCAGGACAAACATCATAGTCAGCGCAAGCAGGCGGCGTAGCGTCGAGTCCTTCCCAGGGGAAAGAGCGCGTTTTTCGCCGTGGGCTTAGGCGCGGCCTAGCTGCGTGTTGACAGGCGCGTTTCATCATCATGATGAGTAGATATCCTACAACTTATGATGAGTTTCACAGCCATCAGACCGAGTGGGTAGAGATGTAGCCGACTTTAACGGCTTTCAATAACTAACAGTTGATACGGTATAACGGTCGAAATTTATGCGAAACTCCCAACCGTAAAACTTAATTAATAAAATTTAATTTAATTAACACGACAATTAATAATCCCAGCTCATGAATAATTTAAATACTTAGGTATACCTAGCAGCTGCTATCGGTATACCATATGTATATAATTAAAAATTACCATGAATATGATTGATTAATAATACGTTTCGCATGTGAATAGTAGTAGTACGAAAGGCCTTGCCTATATTCAACCAGAAATCAATTAAATAACTCTACTCGTTGTAATTGAATTAAATGTTTCACATTGCGAAAATATGGGACAACATGCTGAGTGTTGTTTTTATATTCATTTGCTTGTTGAACTAATCGAATGATGGTCGTAAATAATTTCGATTGTATAATGTAATTACCTATGTCACTCTGAGTAATAAACGTGAATTACTTTCGTTTATTGACTCAAATTGCCATAAGTCCTCCCCCCATTCAGGGAGTGGCCAAGTGAAACCTAGCTGCACCTGCCTTAACATACTTGAAATCGAATTGTTACCTCTATAGCACCAGCAATAAACAGAGCCACAACCTACAGGTAATATCAATTACTTATGCCATTTGGACAAGCGATACACCTCAGCATTATGGGCTGACCTTATTGAGACTGTGGGGCCAACTGAATGCCATTGCTTTCAATACGGATACCCTGTTATCGGGACCAACCATGGCTATTTCCTAGTTAATTATAAGGTATGTGTTAGTTGATATGTTTGCAGACAACTTAGTTCTCTGTTGGGTCAAACGCCTCTGGAGTGCTCATGCCGGAAACGGAAATAATTTGTCATTTTATTTCTATTTTATGGTTATTTAGTTTTGGCATTGGCTAAGTAACGGACTTTTGCCTTAGCCTCCATAGAGTGAGGACTCTATTTAGGTGATTACGTCACTAACTACATGTATATTTTATATTATTATGTTGGATACAAATGCGATCAAATTTTATAAAAAAAAAATTGTTAACAAAGTATAGGCAATAAAAGAAATGTTACGTATTTTATTTTTGTTTTGAAGTATTAATTTAATTTCGATTTGTCAATAAAGATTTCAAGTCAACATTATCTACATCTACATTAGACTGGTTGTGAATATTATAATTTATTAAAAATTCATTCAGTTGGAACTGTTTACAGTGAATATTTTGAGTAAATGAAACAATGTTTAGGGCTTTTAAATTATGGGCTAAAAAAATGTAGCGAAAGGGTGCGCGTTTATCTGAATTTCATGCAGTCGATCACCTTTAGAACTGCAAATGAGTTGAGGAAAAGCCAAAGCGAGTACTCGTACTCTTAATGAGATGGAAAATGCAAACAAAGCGGACTGCAAAGTTGAATAAAACAACCAAGAGCGGACAGCAGGCAATGGCCAGCAGATATAGTACTAGACATCAGACGGTCGTCGGTCGACAGCCGTCAAGCAGGCGTTTGAAGTGAACTTTGAGCCAGAAGCCAAAGAAGATGGCAAAGGCAAATGTAAACTGGGTAGGAAACGGCCGGATATTATAATACGAACCGAGAGGCAAACGAAGCAAAGCCAAAAGCAACCAAATTAATGCAAACATTTCAACGAAAACTATGAATACTATGCGCGGCATGAGACCAGTGACTACATGAAATTCTGGCTGCGCGGGGAACGGGGGACAAGTGTTTGGGAGCTAAAGGAATCGCGTGACTAGGGGCTGGAGGTTTCGGCCAAGTGGCGGGGGCGTCGACAACTTTGCGTTGACTTTTTGGCACATTGTTTACATTTGAATATTATTAAAAAGGAAAACACTCTGGCAACGCCAAGCTCTATGAGTAAGTCGTAGAGCGCAGCGACCTCTGAATGCTCTATCGAACGTACACATTATTGACATTTATATCGATTAACTTTGTAGAGTCGCAGTAAACATAGCAAAGTTTTTGGCCTTGTTACTGTTGCTAATGAAATGATAAATAGAAAAATATATTTTCATTGATTTAAGTGTAGGGAAATATTAGTTGGCTATACTCTAAATAACTGAGGATATGGAATAAGATGTCTTAACTAGGTTTGCTACTCCTTGTTAAAGTTTTGATGTTAGTACATGAATATGAATACTTTGCTAAATTTCTGTTACATTATGCAGTATTATAAGTTATTTCTACTGTCTCTAAATAAGGTTATCTTTTGTAAACGTATAACATATTGTTTCTCTAGTTTAGAGAGTTCCCTTTAAGTTCTCTCAAGGCCCAATGTCTGTATTTCCAGGTACTTAACAGTCAAAGTGTCAGCACTGCACTTCAAGCCCTTTCATACGTGCTATAATATTTATTGTTGTCGGAGCTTCATCAAACAGTTATTTTCTATTTTGAAGAGACTTCCTTCCTTCCGCTTTATTTGGCTTGCAGTCAGTTTGGCAATCAAAGCGCAAGTCACGGCTTTAAAAATGCCCTTGGCTCCAGTATGCCAGTACTCCCATTTTCCAGTTGGTACAAACCCAAACGCGAGTTCATATATGTTTGCTTTTTTTTTGGGCCAACTGGACATGGCCTACTGAATTGTCGAACGAGCTACAATGGCCACAGCTGTGGCACCCAATGCTGAGGGCACTTAATTATGTGATAACATGTGGTGTATGCGGCCTTCAGAATGAAATACAATGGAAATATATAGACACTCTCACCGTATTATTGGTTGAGATTCAAAAAAAAAATAAATAAATAAAATGAAAAAAAAAGAGATTCAAAGTGAATAAGCTGAGTATTTGTGTGGCACAGAATATGATATGATTTGAGTATCTTTTATTTACAAAAACAAAAAATGCAGACCTTGAACGGACTTAAAAGCATTTTTAATATCCGTATCAAATCGTTTAGTTGGGCGTAAATTCTCTATAAATATTATATAATAGACAAACATCACTGTACTCGAGCGAATCATATAAAAAGTGAGTTCATTAATGTTTGATATTACTACTATACCATATAATACGCTCTTATTATAATCCCTATGAAAACTTGTATCGAATTGGTCTGTGAAATGTATGTATAAAAAAATGACTAATCGGTAGATACAATTTGTATTGCATTTACGAGTGTGTGTTTTGTTGCCACAGTGAAGTGAGTTTTATGACACTCATTTGGCATAACAAAGCTATGAACTTTAAACATTCGTCTTTTTATTGCCACGTTAATCATACGCCGCATGGCACGCGCTTGGCCAACAGCGAAATCAACTTGATAGCAAGTTTTGTTTCACATTTTCCTGATTCACTCTCTCTCTCTCTCTCTGTCGTTTATTTTCCTCCGTTTGTTCTTGATTTTTTTCTTTATTTTTCCTTGTTGTTTTTGTTACTCTTTACTTGTTTTCCCCCTTTTTTTGGCTCACTTTAAGCGGTTTTTGTGTGCGTCTTTTTTTTTTTGTGCGTCTTGCTGTGAAACAAACTCCAAATAATCAAAATAAATCGAGTAAACAGCAAATACAAACAGACAAACATTTTATAATAATAATGCATGTATTTTTTTAACGTCAGCTTTAATAAATTGCACAATTTTTAGTATTTATAGTTGTGCAGTAATTCCCAAAGTCAAAAAAAAAACAAACCTTTTTATAGGTACGAGGTACATACATGTATAATCTGTGTAAACATAAACAACATATTAATGTTGCAGTTGTTGCCCTGTCATAACATTCACAATTATTCATAGAAATTTCTATAAGTGAGGTATTTATTTAAATCGATTATTTGCCGTTTCACTGTATCACCAATTGATTGGACTAAATAAAAGATGTCAAACTTATCATCTGGTCAATTCGTGTTAATAAACACATATGAAATCGTCTATTTTATTTGTATAATTAATTTATAATCTATATCTTCAATGTTTATTGTTCAATCGTAGATTAAGAAATGTGAAACCCAAATATTTTAAATTACATTTCATTATTTTTTTTTTGCCTCACTTTGTTCAGGTGCTTATAAAATTCCTTCGTTTTCACTATATGCTAGAGTATCATATACAAAAAATATATACAAATGCTTGAAATCTTGGAAATATTGGAGGAGGTACTTAAGAACAATTTCAGTATGTTAAGTTTAAAATAAAATTCAATACTGACGAAGTAATACACAGAAAAAAAAATGTGATAAGATAAACTATTGATGAATGTAAATCTATAAAAACTTCTGGCAAAAAAGTACTGGGACTGTTGTTTTCTTCGATATTCATATCATATTCATGAGTTCGTGCTACAGGGATAGACTATCAATTAGGAGTTTTACCTGATCATACTTCGGCGCTTGCGTGAAGGAATTCGGAAAAAAAACGACCGGAATTGTGGACTTTTCACGACGACTACGCGCCGTCGCATCGAGCTACCATTGTTAACAAATATAATGTCAAGAACTCCATAAAAACCATCGAACAAGCTCCAAATTCGCCAGATTTAGCCCCGTGCGACTTCTTTTTGTTTCCTCGACTCAAGATGACGCTTTGTTAAACCCGTTGAAGCACCAAAATAAATTTGGATGATTTAAATGGAAAGTGTGTGTTTTATTAACCCAGTCCCGGTACGTTTTTACAGAAGGTACCCCCACATATAGTTTGTAAATTTTATTCAAGAACTAGCAATTTTCTAAATAAACATTTAAATTTTCGACCTGCACCACTTAAAACTATTAACAGAATGAAAGTGTAGTAAATGCAAACGATCAAATATTACATTTCCAGAATTTCTTGATATGAATTTTCACTCAAATTCACTGGAGTTTTAATTTAATGCAATTTCTCAGTTAAATATGTTAAGTGTTAAATGCTGCCAATTGCCATGCCATAATGCAATTACACACTTACACACACACACACACACACACACACAAACGCCATGTATTATTTAGAGTGTATTTGGTATATAGGTTGCGAAACGCGGAACGGAAATTCCCTTTTGGTCATACAGCCACAGTGTCAGCCACAGGGTTGCTGCTGCGTGCAGGGTTACCACCATTCGGTTACCCCATATAATTGAAGGTTTCAGTATGTTTGAGTGTGAGTGTGAGTGTGAGTGTGAGTGTGTGTGAGTGCGAATGTGAGTGTGTGTGTCGGCGGTCTTTGGTAGTTTTCGGCACCGTCTGTCGCTCTGTTTTCGCTCCAATTCAGCTAATAAAATGTATCTGAATCACAGGCACAGTTAGCGCATAGTTTTACGCATTTATTAAGGGTAATTCTACCTATTTCCAAATATTAATTGTCGAATTATCAAATGGCAGATGCTTGATTTTACAATAAGTGAACATTAAACCAATTATTTAAAATAATTTTGTATTTTTTGAAATTCGTTTTATGTTTTAGTTTAGGGTTACCATGGGTAAATAATAATATGCGAATTATAATAAATATTTAAAAAAAAGTTTTAATTTTTAGTAAATTTGTTTATATTTCAATTCTAGTCAACTCGAATTCACCTGGTTTATTTTTTTCTGTACCGAATACAGCTATATTATCAGTTTCATTGTCCATTTAGCGTTTTTTTTTTTGCCGTTTAATTATTCACGCTTTGGCTTGCAATTTTCCGGCTACCTTACACTTGTTGGCCTTAGCCTGGGTTGCGTTTATTCTGACATTATTCTGCTTTGGGTTTGGTCGGAATCGTACGATTAAGGCATTCCTGGGCATCAGACGATGGTGAATGGTTTGAGAAGACTGTCTGTTAGGACCTCCAGCAGGGCATTTAATTAAGAGTAAACGATTCCAGTGTCAGGCAAATGAATGTTGTGCTAACATCGCCACATTCCATATTTAGGGAAAACTCGGTTAAATTTTCTGCACAGGCACAAAAGGAAATACCATAAATAATAATTTATTCGACATATATGTATATTGAGTTCTAATAACTTACAGCTTTAACAAATTAATAAATTCATTGCAGTTCATTTTAATAATTCAACTTTAGATACAACTGAGAGAAACATAAGATTGAGTATGTTAAAAAATATTCTTAACTGAATATAAAAAGTTTCTAAACAAAACATTGTATGAATAGGTTTTTTTATAATTTGACAATTTAATCTGTACTTTTGCCTCGCATTATATAAATAAATGAATAAATTGATGAAATTTTTAAGGTTCATTTTAAAGGTTCCACTTTAGATGCAACTGACATTGATTTCAAAGGTCGCTCGAACTAGAAGTATATAAAAAAAATATTCCAAACAATACGAAAATTTTCAAAACGAATAATTGTATGAATAGATTTTAAAGATGTACCACCATAACCTTATCTTATGTCTGTATATTTGCTTATTAAAAAAATAAATTTCAGAATTTATTGAAGTTCATTTCAATAGTTCTACTTTAGATACAACTGACTGAAAAGAATTTCAAAGGTCAATCTACCAATGAATATATGAGAAGATATACTGAACAGAATGCGAAAAGAAAAATTGAAAGAACTATTTTTGGAGAAGGATTTAAAAAATTTGTCAATGTTATCTGCACATAATTCTGTATATTTCATTATATAATGGAGTAAGTTGGATTATTTGAATTCTATGTCTATACTTTTAATTACAATAAGAAAACTAAAACAAATTTTCAACATAAATAATAAAATAAATACAATAGGTGATATAATTTCACACGGATCGATAATCAGTTATAAGCACAGATTGAAATGGATTTTATTTTATGTATTCAGGGAATATATATGCATTGAATCGCATTTAAAATACATTGATGTATGGTATACTATGCTAAACATTGCATAATTCTCGTGTACACACTGTGCGGTATTTGTTGAAGAGCATCAATGTGTGTGAGTGTAAATGAGTATGTGTGTGTATGTGTCTGTTAGAGTGTTTGTGTTAGTTAGTATCTGTGAACATATGTGCGTGACTGTGGCTATTGATATATTGTGAATATATTCGGTTAGCAGAGGTTGCTCATTAAAACACGAGGCGTTAAAAAAATCGATTGATTTTTACGTTGAACATGCAAAGTCCTTTCAACAATATTTTCACACGATTTCTTTACACGAGTGTTTGTGAGTGTGTGTGAATGTATGTGTTGTATGAGTTGGAGTGAGTGAGTGTGATTGTATTTGCAGTACTTTACAGATATTGTTGGCTAACAAAGAACACATACTCGTAATTTAATACAAAATAATGAGCTGATGCCGTTCATTGGGATATTTGTGATTCTCCATTTTACATTTTCCATTTCCCATTTTACCATTTTGCATTTTCCATTTTCGATTTGCTTTCATTCATTTAACGGCAGTGCAAATGTCGGAGCACTTACTCGCACTCGTACCCGTACTCGTATTCGTATTCGTACTCGTATACGGATTCGCATTCGTATTTGGGCAAGTGTTCAAATTGAAATATTCATTGAAATCAACTGGATTTGTGTGAAGATTTATTTACACACTCATTCGTGCCGTTGGACACGCATTTAAATTTAATTGATATTTGCTACTTTTGTTATAGGATCAGTTACACAGCCATGAATGAATGATGAATGCACTCACACACAAGCATTCACATATGTGTATACTAGAGATGTACTTGCACTTATAATCATATCGAATTGTTATTTTTTTTTTTCATATTCGTTTCGAATTCTGTGAGTAGTATATTCATATATTCGTTTGAACCTCTTGGCATGAGTGAATTCTTTGGAATACCATCTGCATTACTCTGTCATAGTATATGGTATATGGTATTGTATTATAAATGTTATGGCTTGTCTGTTTGCCAACAATCAATGCTAATGGCCAACTAAGGGCGCTGACAGCTGGCTAAATCGCGTTACGATATGCGATATGGGATATGGGGTATACTACTGCTACAATGTCTCATATTTGATAGTTGTAATTCGATATTAGAATGCGAGCCATATCTAATATGAGCATTACACTCACACTCTCACTCACACTCACACTCACACTCACACTCACACTCACACTCATCATGCCCTTTGCACTTTGCACTTTGGCCTTTGGCCTTTTGCCTTTTGTAGCTGTAATTGCAGAGCGTGCCAAGCTCCAAATGACTCCAACTTCTCAGATGTTCGATGCGTACATACATGCATACACACATACACATTCGTATGTACATATGTATACACATATATATGTGTAACTCATGTAGTATTATATTTGTATGCATGCACTTACGTGCTACTTAATGCCTCACCTCTTTGTGGCGTGCATGCAGTCATTGCCCAATGCCTCAGTGCCTCAATGCCCCACTACCTTCTTCATATTGCATGTTGGCCACGGAATACCCCCACCCCCTCTCACCACCATCTACGGTTTACCGTCCAGCAACCACTGTGCACCATGCACCATGCACCATGCACCGCCCACGGTGCGGTGCGTGATTGGAAATGAGTTGGAATTAAATCGCGGTTACGTTGGCGGTTGGCGCAGCCATTAAATCGAATCAAGCCAGTATTTTCTTCTCCGCAAGGCGTCGGCAGACCAAGTGCACTGCTGCAGTTCAAATATGCGAGGTGTGCTCTAAAAGTTTCACTAGCCATATAACATAGACAGTACGTTTATATGACTGCGTACTCCAATGTGTTTTGTGGGAGATAAGCTAAGGCATTCATATAAGCATCAGCACATTTTCCATTTAATTATCCAAATTTATTTCGTTGCCTTTAAAGTAGTCCCCATTAGAGGCAATACGCATATGCCAGCGAAACATTATTCGAAACATTTCTTATAGATGTTTTCCGGGGTAGCCTTTATCTCCTGTGCCGAATTTTGTTTTATGTCTTCAATGTTGCTAAAACGGGTTCCACGGAGTGCAACTTGAGTCGAGGGAACATAAAGAAGTCGAACGGGCGAATATGGAGCTTGTTCGATGGTATTTATGGAGCTTTAGACCTTGTATTCTTTCACAATGGAAGCTCGATGCGACGGCGCGTTGCCGTCGTGAAAAATCCAAGAGTTGTTTGCCCACAATTCCAATCGTTTTTCCCCAATACTTTCAAGCAAGCGCCGAATTACGGTCAAGGAAAACTCCTTATATAGTATACTGTCTGTCCCTGTGACACCAACCCATGATGCACTAGACCGTGAATATATTTAATTTATCCAGTACCTATACTATTTTCACAGAAGGTATTTATTTATTTATTTATTTATCTTTTCATTTATTTATTCATTTATAAATATCAATTTGTTTATTATTGTAATTGTAATTCATTTATTTTTATACTAATATATTTCCTCATATTGTTATATTTTTGCCTTATTTTATCATCATCTTGTATGCATTGAGCATTTGCATGCAATTCCAAAATTCCAAAACTTCTATGTCTCCCCTCGAGCTGACAGGGCGATGCAAGTGAGCGTGAGATAAACTGAAATCGATGACAATAATACACAATCACACTCACACTCACACACACATACACACACACACATACATGCACGACCATGTGCATGCAGAGATTGGGCGTGTGTGTGTGTGTGTGAGTGTGTGTGGCGATGCAGGGATGAGTCAATGCAAAACAAAAAGCGAATTAAATGGCAGCAGCAACAATAACAAACAGCAACAATCAGAGCAATCATCACACTATGTTGTTGTTGTTGTTGTTGTTGTTTCTGGTTGTTGTTGTTGTTGTTTCTGGTTGTTGTTGTTGTTGTTGCTGTTATTACTACAGTTATTGGTACCTGGTTGCCGTGTTAATCTGCTTCCTTCCGCCATATTTGCCTAGCATATTTACGCCCTACAATCTTTCTCTCTCTCTCATTCTCCCTCTTTCTCCCTCTTTTTCTCTGTCTCTCTCTCTCTCTCTCTCTCTCTCTCTCTCTCTCTCTCTCGCCGTCTCTGTTTACGCTGTTGCTGCTGATGTTGCCTTTGGCGCAGTTGCTGATAAGCGTAGAGACACTGTGATGAGTTCGAAAATGTTGTAAGAATGTGTAAGAATGTGTAAGTGTGTGTGTGTGTGTGTGTGTGCGTAAGTGTGTAAATGTGTGTGCGTGTGAGTGAAGCGAAGCGAAAAGGGAAAACAAAGGAAAGCATTCTGCTTTCACAAGGAAAATAAACAAACAGCAACTGCAGCAGATTGGAAGAGTGACAGAAAGAAACGAGAAGTGACTTTTGATTTAGCCCTTACTTTCGCTTTCTCCAGCTATTCACTCATCCCCCTTTCCACTCTTCTGTTCCCTTATCTTCTATTCCCTTCACCCTCACTTCCCTTCTTTTCTATTCTTTTCCGTTTTGTTTTGTTTTTTTTTTTTTTAAGCTCTTCAGCAATTGCTGTTTCTTTTCTTGCGTCTTACTCTATATCTAATGCCAGGGTCTCAGTTGGTAAATCGATACAATCGGATATCGGGCATATTTCAAATATTTCGATTCTAATAAACTATAACATTAAGACTTTCAATGTCTGGACAACTTCTTAGTTTGGATAGGTGGATGCTCATAGAATCCATTTCTGTCCAAGCGTTGGTAGATTCTCTTCTTATTGAAATGAAGCTTAATTCAAATTTGATTTTTTGAAGCTTTAGGATTAGAGATTGAATAGGCAAAAACGTAATTGTAGCTTGTATATATGCATATGGAAAGTATAGGGTCATTATTGAAGAGTTAAGTATTTCAGACTGTCATCACTGGTTAGTAATGGCATCTGAAATTTATATATCAAAGTGGAAACATGCAGGATACTCTGCCATATATCGAGTTGTTAAATCTGTTAACACCTTATCATGCGATCTAAAATCTCTTTAATAATTCTTATGTGGTAAGGTCGGGAGTCTATGTGAACAAGCCGATTACGATTATCCCCTTACAAGATAATTCAGTGAAATACTGAAAAATTCTTGAAAAGATAATGCAACATTTGACCTCCTAAAAGGATAATTTCAAGGATGCCGCAGATTATATTTATATAATGAACTCTTTAAATATTTTAAATCCAGTAACAGTTTTAATTCGAAATTCGAAATTTATGATATTTCATTTGATATATATAAATATAAATATAAATATATTTTTTTTTATTAGTATATTATATTATTATAACATTATATATATGTAATAAGGATATATGTACCTACACATATTAGAAACTCTCTTATGCATGTTGATAAATTCAAAAACGTTGTCATGTTCCAGAGTTGATGAATTCCTCATTTGGGCCATGACAACATTTTCAAAACGATAGGTAGAGCTTCAGCCCCCCCCCCACAATGCTGCCCATTCCAAACATGGCACCCATGGCACCCATGTCACCCAATGTTGAAAACGCAAATACCCATAACCATGTTATATGTCTTAATTAGTTTATAATGTTTTTTCCGGGTACTAATTTCCTTGGCACGCGTCAAAAGTTCGTTCCGCATAAAAGCCCACAATCTTTATGATTTTTTTTTGTTTCGTTTTTTTTTTTCGTTGTTCGTTGTTGTTCTTCGTCTAATATGCTCATAAAGAAAATTTTTGGTTCTCTAACTTCACTGGAGGAGCCAATCTCTCTGTCTGACACTCTCTCCGTTGCTTACTCTCTCTATCAAATTCTCTCTCTTTCTCTTTGTCTTTCTTACTTTCCCTCTGCCTCTCTCTCTCTCTCCCGCTCCCTCTCTCTCCCTCTTTCTCTTTCTCTTTCCCCCCACTTATTGGTTATATGTAGGTGCTGCTGCTGCTGTTGTCTAACTTTGTTCGGCAATTTTACATTTTACGCTTTTCGCAACATTTTTGTAGAATTATGTGCGCATAAATGCGGTATGTTGCCGCACAGGAGCAGTACCATGTTACACCCCCCCCCCCAACCAAATACTCTTCTTCTTCTAACACACACATTCACATACACTCATATACACTGACATACAACACCAAGTAAAAAGCTAGAAATAAATAAAAAAGAAGAGTCAAGGCCGCCAACAATACAGAGTTGCCTACACACTTTGCTGTCTATTACCATCCCCCAAAACCCCCAACACCCTACAGACCCCTTCGGCTTTAACTGCCAACTCCTTTTCCCAGGGTTCCCGCTGCTACTGCTGTTGTTGACGCTAAATTAAAATTGCGTTTTAATAGAAAAAAAGAAACAAGCTAAAAAACAATAACATATATGGCATTTAGCAGTACGATAACAAGCACCCTGTATAAGCTGTTCCATCAGGGAGGGAGAGGAAGAGAGAGAAGGTGGGAAAAAGACAGAGAGAGAGAGAGAGAGAGAGAGAGAGAGACAAAGTGAGAATGATAGCGTGAGAGAAAGGGTAAAGAGTGAGAGAAAGGGTGAAAAATAGAGCTATTAGTTTAGAAGCTGACTCCCCACATGTGTGTGAGTGTTTGTGAATGTGTATGAGTGTGTGAGTTTGAGTGTGAGTGTGAGTGTATGTGTGGGTGAGTATCCCTCTGAATTAGAGTGTGAGTATGAGCGTGAATGTGAGTATGTGTTCCTGTGTCGTATCACTGTTTCAGCATGACATCGCCTTATAATTACTCCCCTCCCCCCACCGACGAAAGGTCAAAGGAATACATAATATATAATTTATGCACACACTCCTATACTTGCATACAGACAAAGGCATGTGGTTAGAAACGCAACGAGCTGCACTAGATGAGTGCTTAATTAACTTGCGTGGCCCTTTCAATAATTACAGGCTAATGAAATCAAAGACACTCTATTGCAGCGATTTATAATTGGATTAATTTGTTTTGCTCTAGCTTAATGTCATCGGCATTAATTTTGTATCAATATAAATTTATGAATCCACTTGAAATCCTCACAAAATTAATTCGAACAACGATTCCTGGAATTTATTTACGTTTGAGTAGCTGTACATCCAAAGCACTAACTAACTCGAGTCTTTGATTGTAACTATTTTCTGGACAAATCATGCATTTAATGCCAACTTATTAGTTAATATCAAATGCACTGTGTTGGAAAAAGTATTCAATTAAATATCTATCCTATAGTTGGGACATTGACCGACAATGGGGACGACCCCGTGTTTAGTATTTCAGATACAGAATACAATTTTTGTAGGCGGTTTAGTATATCCGGAAAGTGTGGTTTTTCGGTGCAGTATAATTTTTTCGGTGTTGTATAGTTTTTCGATAAACCGTTTCGATAATTAATTAAAAAAATATACTTAGTTAATCAGTAATTGATATCAATAATCGATAAAAAAAAGGAGGAGTATAATGTATTTCTTCACATATGTGCCAAAGATTCTTTAAGCCTCAAAACCATTTTGGCAAGTGAGGTTAAGTATCCACAATTTAAAACAAACTTGATTTTTCTTCATAATACAGAGGTGTTCGTTCCAAATTTTTTCAATGAAGCCACTATTCTTAGTGACTCTCAATACTATGAGTTTGAAAAAGTTAAAATTTGTGTTGAATAGAATAGGTACAGTTAGAAGGCGTGCAAGGTGGTATCTTTATTTCAAATAATATTTAAATTGTAACAATTTAATAATGAAATTTCATTGTTGAATTTCATTGTTAAATAATGCATTATTACATAATATGGAGTATAATCTAGTTACTACTCGAAGTCTGTAATAATTTTCAGTTATCTGTAGCATTTCATCCGCCTCGTTCTGTTAGTATATTTCTGGTATTTTTTTGCTGTTGTTTTTACTTCATTGTTCATACACGTCGGTTTTTTTTTTCCTTTTGTTTTGTACTTTATGTTCGCTTATCCCAAAGTACGCCTTGCGGTTCGCCTTTTCTTTTTTTTTTGGGCTCCTTCATCGCGCAAATATTTATTTGATATTTATTTTGGCTGTGTTTATTATTGGGCGCTCTTGTTCTTTTGGCCATCTTCTCGCGTTTTATCGGTAATGCGATATTTATGTTTTATGTACCTATCCTACGGGCTACAGCTACAGCTACAGCTACAGCTGCTGTGGCTTCTCTTTTTCCCCTTTTACTCATCCATTATCCCACATTTCACTATACTGCAAATACTCTCTCGATATTTCTCGGCCTCTATCCAGCGTATATTTTGTATATTTTCAAGAATATTTTTTGCCATTCGATATATGCATGTGTGCATCGATATGTGCATGTAATGGATGGGCATATATGGATATTGACCGTAAGAAAACAACTTATAATATCACCTTATTCACATACCCATGCCACTGAATGCATAAATGAATATAGTATACATCGGTGCAAAAATGTATATACATAGTATATATCTGTGCAAAAATGTATGTAGTATGTATAAATATGCATATGAAAATACATAAAGATACATAAATTCATACATACTAAACTTGAAAAATATTATCAATAGTTTTATAGGGTTTTCCAATAATTTTTGGATAGTATGTTAGTTTTACCTATGTTTAAAGAAAATTACAATTTTGATCTACTTTATAGTATGTTTATTTTACTGTAATATTAATGTTTAACATATCTTTCATAATGGCACACAACATCAGCCAAATGAACAAATATCTCCATCGTGAAATGGCATCTACTGAAATAGATGGCTCTTCTTTATGCTACATGGTCTTATAAATGTCTTTGTATAAAATAGACGTCGATTAGTTACTAATTTAAGTATAGCACTTAGACAGTAAATTAGATGGCTAGATTGACAAGCAGTTAGACCGACAATTAACAAGACACGTAAAATAGAAACACAGGAATAGAGACATATATAGACGAACTATACGACAGAGAGGTTGAATATAGAAAAACATAATTGAAGACAAATAATAAGGTTGATGGACATACTGACAAACGAATTGTTATAGAGCCACTATAACTATATAAATATATATATACTTATGGATACCTTTAAATATCCTTTTAAAATTATAAAGATTTAGAAAACACATTGGTGTTATTAACTCTTAATATGGAATGGATTTATTATTTATTCCATTTGCAAAGATTTTATTTCAGATTTGTTTTACTGTCACAGAATTTGTGTTTTTAAAATTTTATATTTATGTTTATATATATTTATTATATATATCGATTTGAATACTTTCATGTTATTCAATTTTAAAGAACAGAACTACTAGATATCGTTAACAGTATATAGAGTATAACAACTCAATTACGTGACACCTTTAGTTTTTCTAAAATTCTTTTATTTTTCGCTTTGGAACTTCTAGTCTTGAAACAATTGGTAGACGATTGATAGAAGATCATCCATAGCAACACTATCACTATATAGTCACAGAGAACCGTGTCTAAAATTGAAGTACTACCACAGCTGCAAACTAGACAGCCACTTGAAGTCTAGCTCCATTTGCTTTTTACAGTGTGTGAAAGAAAAAACGCTAAAAAAAAAGGAATAAAAAAAAAAATGGAACAGAATTCATGTTGGTCGCGTGGCTCGTAACTTGTTCACAGTTTTTGGCCCATTCGACGCTTTGTCGGTTAGTTTGAAATGCGGTCAAAAGTGCTACGGTTATCTGGGTATGTTAGATGCATACATATAAGTCTATATTCATGTGAGTGTGTGTGTGTGAGTGAGTGTGTGTGAGTGTGTCTCTCTCTATGTGTGTGTGTGTGTGTGTGAATGAGTGTTTAAAAACGCAACTGTGTGCTGGTGTTTTTTATTTGCCGCTGATTTGCCCCGAGCGATGCTTCCAACCGCAGCGTTAAAGTTGTCTGCACGCTTTTCCCTCTCTTTTTCCACTATCTGTACCTCACTCTCTCTATATGTCACTCCCTCTGTTACTCTCTCACATTTGGCTAACAGACATTGGCAACAGCGCATTCGTACCTGTATATGTTATTCACACATACTCTCACAGAGACTCACTCAGAGACTCTCTCACACTCGCACATACTCTCGGACATACACTCGCACACTCTCACACACACTCACACACACTCGTACACACTCACCCACACTCACACTCACACTCATACTCACTCACATTCGCAGGCAAATGAGCAAGTGAATGGCGCTAACCGCGAGCGTTTTGCTTTTGCCGCAGAATTGCAACAAAGAAAGCAGCAGCAGCAGCAGCAACAGCAGCACCAACAGCGACTGCTGCGGTTTTATTTGTGTGCAGTGAGAGGAGGAGATATGAATCGCCGCGGGAGAGCGGGAGGGAGGGATGCTGGTTGTGGGGGGAGGATGGGGTGGTAGCATATGCAAAGATATTCTATGCGCGAAATGGCCATAGGCAAAATTTGCATGAGCGAGCAGCGCATTAAAACAAATAAAATCAAATGAAAACAATTCATGGCAAAAGAAATGATGGCGAACGAAAGGCGAAGAGAGGCACAAAGCAACAGAATAACAAGAGAATAGGAGAACAAGAATAACAAGAGAAAAGCAGAACAACTAAATAGGATAGTTAAGAATCTTATTTCAATTAAATTTGCAGCTTTTTCGGATAAGTCTCGTAATCGGGGCGATAATGTTCCAAATGTGAAAATAAGCTGATTCTATTCCGAAAGAATTCTCGACTAGAGCACCAATACATAGTACATACTATATAGTATTAATGATATAATATATCATTATTATTACTATATAAATATGTACTTCAACAACTAAAACCTTTGTAATAGAAAGTAGTTAAAGATTAAATCAATTTGTAGGTCAAATTTCATAACGATTAAATTAAACAGTATTTCCTAATCTTGCAAAATTGCTCTTCTTACCGGGAAATGTAAGACCCAGTATTATTCTAGTACGACAGAAAGATGAATTTAAATAGCTATAACCTTTGCATATAAGCCTACAGTTTTTAAAGTAAACCCAATTACATCAAAATTAAAATTTGTAGGTCGAATTTCATAACGATTACTTTAAATAGTATTTTATTTAAATTTTTATTTGTTTTATTTCCTAGTCTATTTTACTTCTACATATCAATAAAAATGTTCAACAATATTTAATAATAATCATTACATAACATACATGGTATTCGTAATATAATATATGAGTTTATACATTATGCAATATCATTTAATAATGATAAAATGATACATATCAATATCTTAGACCTTTGCATATACGCTAACAATTGTTTTATTGAACCCAAATAAATTAAAATAATAATTTGAAGGTCGAATATCAAAACGTTTTACTCTATTTAGCTTTTTCATGTCGATAAAAATGTAAAGCAGGGGAATGCAAGAGTTAGGATCAGATGTAGTTAACTTAAGCTGGAGCTGGGGTTAAATGTATCTATAAATTACTTGATTTACTATGTATAATACGCTTTAGATAACTAACTAGTACGATAATTTATTTGCCATAATTTAAATTTGAATTAATGGCAATGTTGGAGTCCTGAAGAAAATATTTTAAATGCTTTAATATTTTAATGAAAATGAAATTGTTTTATGAAGCAATGCTTTAAGTATGGCATAAAACAGTAACATTTGCTGCTAAATTGCAATGTTTGCCATTAAATATCTGATATGAAATTATGAAATGTTATTAACTAAGCGACAATAGTTAACATTATGTGGCCAAAATGTCTGGCAGATGCTCAAATGTGACCAAAATTTGCCCATTCAGCTGCCAGCTGTATGGACTGAGAGTGTGTATGTATAGGTCTATCTTTGTGTGAGTGTATGTGAGTGTTTTTGGGTATATATGTTTATATAGAGAGCGTAGTAAATCGCGTGTGTTTCCGCATTTCCCAGATTATCGAAAAACAACACCATTTTGTTTTTGGGCTCTAATGAAATACACATTATTTGTCAACGCCAGCCGCACTCTATGGCTCTGAGTGTGTGTGTGAGTGTATCCATACACAATACGAATTTAATATCGAATACATTGTGTTACGTTGCGGTACGTAACGTTACGTTACGTTACACCATATTACGATGAACCGAGGAACCCAGGAATCGAGGAACAGGCACAGACACAGACCCAAGACACAGGCCCAGTCACAAACGATGTCATTCATTTGAAGTCACATGTGCGACCCATTTATGCACTGACCAGTTGCCAGTTTGCCAGTTTGCCAGTTTGCCAGTTAGCCAGAGCTCTTGTCTTGGCTTAGCTTAGTTTTGGCCATGGCCAGGCCTGAGCTTAAGTGTTTATTAATATCGACTCGTGCGAACTTGGGCATGTGTTGTTCGTAAATTGACTTTGCCGTAACTGATAACTTGTAGCTGGCCACCGACATCTGTGGGTCTGCAGATGCACGGAGACCCTTTAAAGGACAATATACACATACTATACTAAATACATATATATACATTTATATTACTATACTATACTTTAATTCAAAGCAGACCGAAAACACACAAATGACCACAAAACATATACATATCAATATATATATATATATACCTATAGTATATAGTATATATGATATGTACATGTATATATATATATCTATATGTATGGTGATGCTTATCACTGTCACCAGCCAAATGATGACAACAGTTACGACAACTTTAACGAGGTCGTCGTTTAGGTTATGTTCTATGTATGCTATAAAAAGGCTATGCATGAGCAGATGTATTTCATGTCGTAAATATTATAGTAGCTTGTAACAGTAGAATTACACAAATAAATAAATTTATATTATCTTCAGTTAATTGTGAATAAGCATGAATATTTTATTTACATGATTATAACCGAATGAGCTAGATCATAATTGTAGATATATCTGCTAATTAAAAGATATATCGCATCACAATATATATTCACCAAAACTAACTATAAGTACTATGTCTATAGGTTATTTGCACCCAATTTTTATATATATCTGTAAAATTATTAAAATTATTAATATAAAGTGTATTATATACATTTCTATTAAATCTTCCTAAAGTAGATACAATATGTATATAAAGGCAATCATATACCTCATATATACTGTGAATATACATAAGAATCTACAAACTAGACTTTGCTTATTGTCCGCCAAATATGTCTAACGTTAAAGTATATAATATATGTTTAATATATAATTTATATATGTACTTGAAACCTAGACACATCTAAATAAGTACACATGTTATTGTACAGAGGAGTGCAGCTATTCTGCCCTATCAGTGAGCATTTTCAGTGATGTGTTTGTTAGGATATGCGTATCTGTTGTGGAAATAACAGGTAATGAAGCCAGTTATACTCTTCTGTCTTTTGGCTTGAAGGTGGTACCAACAGTGGCTCTTACAAGTAATTCTGTATGTGGTAAATATAATTATTATGGCAAGAGAACTTGACATTTGTCAACTCAGCGCTGAGAAGTAGGCAATGGTTTTGTCTAAAATTGAAACTGAACCTGAAACTGAAACTAAAGATGGAACCGCAGTTAAAGATGATGATGATGAAGACGCAGCTGATACTGTCACTAATGTTCCAGGATTGTCTATGGTTTGTCCAAGTGTGCCTGTGTGTGTGTGTGTGTGAGTGAGTGTGGTGAGTGTGTTTCTGTATGTCAAGTTGTGCAGTGTCTTCAACAGGCGTTGGGGTCAGAACAATAGACGCATAAATTAACTTACGCTTACCACTGTAGGCTCTGAGACCTTTCTACTGGGTACTCAGCCCCTCGGGGCTATCTGTCTCACTTTACATGCTACTGTGACCATCTGTCTGTCCTTGTCAGATTTTCGCATGAATCGTATTTAAATTTTAAAGACATGTTTCTCTAGCTATCATCCGTTAGAGATGTGCAATTATTCTTTTCTATTAGGGGCATAAAGTCACACTAAGAACATGACAACAAGTGAACATATATACACTTTTAGTAGCTACGATAGATGCAGTATGAACAGTTGCTTTGTCGAAATTGTAAAATATATATACATATATATAAATAATTTATAAATTTTATGTTCAGCTGCAGTTGACTTTCGATGCTTTTGAAATTGTGTTAAGCTTGTCATAGAGAAACTCGAATATTATATTTCTTTATAACGAACTTCGTTTTCCAATTCGGACAAAAAAAAAAAAAAAGAAAACGTCGAGAGAGTAATTAAACAGGAAACGTAAAATTAAAATAAAAAAAAAATTGCAAAAGACGAAAAGCTTTTGCACAAGGCACTGCAGCTTACCATGAAACTTTTCGACTTATAGTTGGCATAGTTTTTCACATTCAGAGGCAAAACTTTTGTGTCACTTTCAGTATGTACTATATTTACTGCAAAACGTGAAATTGACCATAAATTTTCCTACTTGCCTACGAGATTCTTGGATGGCAAGGCCATTCTTGTGAAATTGAAACTTTACACGGTATTTGGAGTGGATTGAAATGCAAATAGCCTTGTTAATTAAGTGTACAAATTCGTTGTCAAGTTTCTAATTGTTTATAAAATTATTAATTATTCTTATAATTACAAATTTATATAATCATAAAAAATTATTTAATTAATTAATTATAAATAGATTTTAAACGCACGGTGAAATGTTATTCATTAAGGCTTTAAATTGAATTGAATATATTATTGTAAGATTGCACTCTCACAAAGTTCTTACCTGTAAATTAAAGTCAACTAAGCGTAATATATAGAGTTCTTTATCGGTCAGTTGGTATACGTAAATAACGTTGGATGGAGGATGGTGGAAAAAAATGATTTTATAACACTTTCGGCCAATCGCAAAGCATAAAAATGTAGCTGTTCATTATTGGCTGTTATCCAAATCATAAAATATCAGCTAAGTCAGAGAATGTGGAGAAATGAAAGGAAAAAAAGGGGAAAATCGAGCACTTGGCAAATATACCACAAAGTGGCCAAATAAATATGCGACTCGAATTGCCACGCCACGGCCATAGAGCATAAAATTGACTGAATTGGAAATGGAGATGGAAAAGAAGACGGAGATGGAAACGGAAGGTACAATCCAAGAGAGTGAAAGATGGTGAGAGTGTGGGCTTAAGAAGAAGAAGAGGTACGCAATAAGCAGACATTTTTTAAAGTGGGCTCATTGTGCTCCTACAACCATGCTTTAACCATACATCCCTCCCTGAACTCTACCTCCGATGGGTTTTGTTCTCATTGCGTCGCTCCTACTGCATTGCTCTTTACGGTTGCCTGGCTTTTATGTGATATGTATGCATGTGAAACACACACATACACATACATACGCACATACACACAATCGCACAATGCAAAAACTTTAATTTATTACCGCGCTCCGATAACCAAACTCTTCTCTACCTCTCGGGCTCTCGGGCTCTCTGTATCCCAGCTATACATTTCTCGATTGTCTTCAGCGATTGCTTCGTTTCGTTTCATTTTGTTTTTTCTTGTTTTATTTGAGATTTTTCTTGTGTTTGCGTACCTTATGAAAATTCGGAAAAAAAGAAGGGGTATAACAATTTTTCGTTTATGCGTGTAGGCGTAGGGCACAGGGTAGGCACAGGGTTTCCAAATTCCAACAACAGCCCCACTGACTCAACCATATGTGTCTGTCTAACAAAACCCTAGATGTGAATGTGGATGTGGATGTGAATGTGAATGTGGGCGGTGTTTCTTGGCTTCATGGAGTCACGGGGTATTTCTGTGTAGGGTATTTTTCAGCTAGAGACGACCGTGTTGGTCTTTGTTTTTTTTTTTTTTTTTTCTTTGTGGTTCGCTGAGATTTTGTGTGTGTTTTTTTGGCCCATATTTGCTACTGGCTTCAATGCGAACTTTTTAAATGCCGCAGCATTTATTTCACTTGATTTTTCAAGCAAAATTTATATGCTGCTCGTCTCGCCGTTTATCTCTATAAATATAAAACAGCAAACTAGAACTGGGACATTTCAACTGAGGCGTATAGCATATGCGGTAAATAGATATATGGCTTAGACAGTGCAAAGAATTATTTCTTTAAGCTTAAAATGTGTCCGATTGCTCAAATATATTTCATTAAATTTAGTTAGTATAAAAGTTATGAATACTGACACCAGGTCACTCAAGAATGAATACAATAATGTTATCTTATAAATGTAATAATCTCTTTCTTAGCTATATAGCTATCAAAAATCTACCTAGGCTCATAAAATTTTAGTGTCACCGCAATGTTTTAGTTAAACAGGAATCTGTTACTCTGGTTCATTTTTATTCATCTGGATAGCATCTGTTGAGTTTGTGAATCCATGGTGATGATCTACCTAAAATCCCGTTGGTAGCTTAGTAGGACCAAAGCTGGGAATTTCATTCATTGTCAACGCTAAGAATAAAACAAATAAAATGTAAAAGAACAACAAGCACAATGCGAGCCTTTGTATCTTTTATTAATTTTTGTCTGTTTTTTTTTTTTTTTTTTTTTTTTTTGAGTATGAGTACATTCACGGTTATTGTGGAAGAGCGTTGAATTTATTTATGAATGCGTAGTTGAAAGAGAAGTTCATAAAAGTCTACGAAAATTGTTCACAAATGCCAAAAGCCAAAAGCCAAAAATTGAGGCTGCTTTCTCTTTTGCCATATCGCTAGCTTGGCTTTCTCTGCAGCAAATGCAGTGCATTAAATTTATGAGCTTATAATAAAAACCCAGGGATATTTAAACTTCTTTTTGTGCTCTGCATTACCCATTAGATTATGTTCAACAGGGTATACAAGGCACTCGATTTCGAAGCACCAAACAAAATTAAACGAATCTTCAAATATAGTTCATACAGGGTATCTGCAAGTCGTAGCTTTAAGAGCTGTCGTGTTATTATATTATCTTTTTTAGATTGCCATGGACAAAACTAACATGCCAAATGTTTGAATCTTGTTTTTCTTTCATTTACAGACGCCACACCATAAGTAGAAGCACAATCCACAACCAGAAGCACAAAAAACAGACAGTTGAACAGTTGGACAGTTGAAGAGCGGCACAGAGTGAGAGATAGAGAGCGAGAGAGAGAGCGAGAGAGAGAAAACGAGAGAGTGGAATAGTGGGAAAGTGAGCAAACTTTGAGGAAAGTCAGCACTCTCAGGTAAGTACAGTAGGATATACCTAGACATAAACGCACAACGCGCCAGGAGATTGACTCGATGGCACAGACAATCGCAGCTATAGACAGAGAGAACCAAGCCATTTATATATATATATAAATGTATATCTTGTGTAGTATATACTATATATATAGTGTGTATAAGTGGGCGTGTGGGCGTATCAGCCAGCCCACTAAGCAGCCTCAAGCGTTCAGCTTAACAAACTGGCGCACACTTGAGTAACGCTTCAGCTAAACCACTTAGTTTAGTTAAGCGCAGCGCTAAAGGGCCAGACTGCTGCTAGTAATATACAACTAGACGAATTCTATATACCCTGTAAAATGCCCATATACTCTATATTCTTTAATCTGTACGCTGTATTCTGTACTTTGCGTATTTTGAGCGACAAGTGATTTGTAAAGTGTCTGCATTCACTTGCTGCA
>JBANCZ010000391.1:0-38105 GCA_037040025.1 Sphaerogastrella javana
CTTTTGTGCCGTTTTTGCTTGTTGTTTCCTTTCAATTTGCTTTACTTTATTTTTCTTTAATTTTTTTCCTCGTGTTTATTTTGTTGTTGAGTTTTTTTTATTTCAATTTTGGCTACGTTCGTTTTTGCAATATTGCAAAAACAACAAAACTTCGTTTAGTTATAAATAAATATGCAACTAATTGATACCCTATGAATATAATTCAAAATAGAAATATAATTTAAAAAAAATAAAGCTCAACTTTTAATTATCTTCAATAAATATCGGTAATGTGAATAAAATAATAGACTCTAATAATATAGTATCTACATAAGTCTTAAAATTGAATCAAAATAAAGTTTTTTAAAACGAATTGAGACTTTCAATATGCTTCAACAAATATCGATATTATGAATTTAATAATATAATATTATATTAAATATTATGTAATAATTTGCTATAATATTACGCTAATATGCATAATCTTTCCAAAAAGACAAATAAAATTGAATTAAGATAAATTGAAAAATAATTTAAGTTGAATTTTACGAAAATATAAAATATCGATATCGATATAAAATGAATAAAAGATCTTCCGAAAAGATCTTTAAAATAATTTAACTATAATTACATTTAATATTTAAAACTAATTACATAAGCTATACTTTCAATATATTACAATAAATATCGATAATACGATTATTATTTTTTAATAATTGAAATTAATGTTTTTTTTTTTAAATTTATTAGTCATTTAAAATAACACATTATTGTATATTAAATAAGGCTCAATCGATTTGGCTTCTCATCCTGATCAAGAATATATATACTTTGTGGGGTCTGCCACTCCTCCTTCTGCCAGTTACACACAAATCGACTTTGCTCAAAGTTAATTGACCCTTTAGTGTTTTTTAAACACAGGGTCTAATTAAACATGAAGCTGATTACAAGATAAGATTTAATTTAAATGACCATGTCAAATTCAATATGATGAATATAGTTGATAGTTATAAAACATTATTAATTATATAAAACCTAACATATCATAATTTTGAAATTATTAGGAGGTGTTCACAGGCAGCAAATTTAAGTTTAAACAGGAGAATGATACATACCAATTGATAATAACAACACCGAAAGTAGAAGACACTGGAAAATATACGATCGAAATTGGCGGTGTGTCTAGTACGGCGTTCCTTAACGTTGAGGAGGCAGATCCAACTTACACGTTTACAAAACCGCTCAAAAAGAAGCTGGAAGGTTTCACCAGGCATGAAACTACCTTGGAGTGTGCGGTTAGTAGCAGCATGGCGAATGTGCATTGGTTCAAAGACAATAAGAAAATAGAATCGGACGATCCACGCTATTTGATCTCCAAAGATATTAATGGTAATTTAAAACTGATTATCAAAGAATCCGTATTGGATGACTCGGGTCAATATAGATGCCAATTGGATAAACAGCCCGATAAAACCGAATGTACACTGAAAGTCGTAGAATATCCATATAAGTTCGTCAAAGTTCTCAAATCACAACAATGCATTGAAAAGGATACGGTTACACTTGCATGTGAAATTGATGATGCGCAAGGCGATGTGCAATGGTTCCGTAACAATGAGGAAATCAAACCAGACAAACGTATGCAGATTATAAAGGACGGACGCAAACGCAAGTTAGTTATAAAAGATTGCAAAGTCACTGATGCGGGCCAGTTCAAATGTACTACCAATGCCGATAAGACTGAGGCTGAAATTATTATTAATTGTAAGTAAAATAAGTTGCTTATTATATTTATTATATTGATACTTGTTGTTTAGTGTCATTTATATCAATAATTGTTAATAGATGCACCTGTAAGGGAAAATACATTTATAATGAACATATTTAACATAAATGTATGTTTATATGATGTTATGATATTCTATGATAAACTGACTAATACTATACCATTCATAATAGATCAAAATCGATTTAATAAGAAACTTAAGGATACGGATGCTGTTGAACGTGAGAAACTTGTATTGGATATTGAATTACAAGATCAAACAGCTCCATGTGATTGGAAATTCAATGGAGAGCCCATAGTACCAAGTGAACGTATTGAAATTAAAAATTTAGGCGGTGGCAAACATCAACTGGTGTTTAACAGTCTTGAAATGGGTGATGAAGGTGAAATCACCTGCGAATCAGGACAACTAAATTCCAGTTGTAAGCTATCTATTCGCAAGGGCGAGAGCAGGCCGAATATCGACTGTCCGGATGAGTTTGCAGGACCGATAAGTGCACCTGTCATTATTGAAGTACCATACAAAGGTACGTCTATTAACTAAACCGTAATTCCATAAAGTAATTCTGTACAATAATCCCGTTTTTTGTTTATAGTAAGCGGTACTAAACAAAGTCCAATTGAAGCAAAATTAATTAAGGACGGCAAAGTGTTGCCTGTGAAAGATGTTGAAATAGCTGTTACCGATGATAAGGTTACATTTAAACTTAAGAAACCTTCTAGGGATTTATCGGGACCTTATCAGATCAAAATAGGAAATGGCCAGGGAGAAGATACAAAAGATGTTATTATTACCTGTCAGGATGTGCCACAGCCACCTCAAGAGGTCGATGTTACTGATGTTTATCAGACATCCTGTGTGGTAAAATTCAAGCCCCCAGTTGACGAAGGTGGTACACCTATTACAAAATATGTTATTGAACGGCAAGATTTAAGCAAAAAATCTGGTTGGGAGCCTGTCGCTGAGGTTCTACCAAGTGAACCATGTCTGAAGAAAATTGAAGACTTGGTGCCTAAGAAGCAGTACAGATTCCGTATACGTGCTGTTAATAAAATTGGACCATCTGATCCGGCAACCTTTAAAAACTCAATACTGGCTAAAGATCCATGGGATGAGCCAGGTAAGCCAAAGGCCGTTGACCTTACTGATTGGGATAAGGATCACGCGGACCTAAAATGGGAAGCACCAGATAGTGATGGTGGCGACCCAATTACGTCATATATTATTGAATACAAAGAAAAATTTTCAAATGAGTGGGTTGTCGGTAACGAAGTTCCTGGAGATAATAGAGCAGGTACTGTTGAAAATCTTAAAGAAGGCCAACAGTACGAATTTCGAGTCCGTGCTGTTAACCGGGCGGGACCTGGTGAGCCTAGTGACAAGACAAAAGCCATCATTGCTAAATGCCGTTTTGTTAAGCCTTTCCTCGTTGGCGATGGTCTCAAGAATATCACTGTCAAAAAGGGCCAGACCATACGTTATGATATTAAATATGATGGAGAACCAGAACCCACAGCCAGTTGGGTGAAATCCAATGAACCACTAAAATTCGATAACCAACGCATTTGTCTAGAACAACTTGAACGAAACTCATCCATTACGATAAAAAAAGCTGTTCGTAAAGATACTGGCAAATATAAATTGGTTTTAACAAATAGTTCAGGTACAATTGAATCGGAAGCTAATGTGGTTGTCTTAGATCGGCCATTAGCACCTGGGGGTCCGTTTGAACCCGAAGAGGTACGTGCACATCATATTAAGATGAAATGGAAACGACCGCCAGATGATGGAGGCTGTGAGATTACTGGATATACACTGGAACGTATGGATGAGGAGACTGGCCGTTGGATACCAGCCGGCGAAGTTGGCCCCGATGAGACGTCATTTGATTTTAAGGGTTTAACTCCCAACAAGAAATATAAATTCCGCGTTAAAGCTCTCAATAAAGAGGGTGAATCTGAACCACTTGAGACAACAGATGCAATTCTTGCTAAAAATCCATATGATCCACCTAGCCCACCTAGTCAACCCATTATTGACGATTATGACAATAAGAGTGTATCGCTTAAATGGAAACGACCACCATCTGATGGTGGGCGTCCTATTACCCACTATGTTATTGAAATGAAGGATAAATTTTCACCAACATGGAATGAAGTTTCCAAAACGGATGATGCTACACCAGAGTGTAAAGTCGATGGACTAAAAGAGAAAATGATTTACCAGTTCCGCGTACGTGCTGTCAATAAAGCAGGGCCATCGGAACCATCACAACCCACAGATAACCACCTTTGCAAGCATAAAAATCGTAAGTAAAAATTCACAATTTTTTGAATTCGTGTTGCATGTTACAACAAACCATTTATTTATGTGTATATACCGTAATTATGATTCCGATTGCTTTGGATTTGGCTTAACATAACTACACTCTGCACCATAATCTATTCCAAATATTGCTTTCAGGAACAAAAATTGTTTTAAAAATATATTGAATTTCATGGCTTGAGATTATTAAAAAATCAATGAATTTTAATTTTTGAAATTATTTTTGGCATGCGCTTTTAACGCTACTGGAGCAGTTCAATTATTAGAAGTCTTATCGGATTAACAAGAAAATGCTTAATTATACAAATGATAGGATACTAATTTTATATCTTCTATCTGGATGCATTCACCCACACCTATAGTCAAACCACACATTGATAGATGCACTTTTAAACGCATCACCATCAAAAGTGGACGTACCCATAAATGGTCCGTGGATGTTACTGGCGAGCCTGTGCCTGAGCTACATTGGAGTTGGCGTGATGATGTACCGCTGACATCTGGTAATCGCATTACTATTGATAACATTGATTATCACACCGATTTTGTGATAACTTCTGTTAAGCGCCAGGATAGTGGTTTCTATACTCTAAAAGCCGAGAATCGTAATGGTGTTGACCGTGAGACTGTTGAATTAGTTGTTTTGGGTAAGCCGAGTACGCCGAAAGGTCCGCTTGCAGTTAGCGACGTTAGTGCAACTGGTTGCCAGCTACACTGGAAGAAACCAGAAGATGACGGTGGCGTACCTATTAAAGAGTACGTTGTTGAAAAAATGGATACAGCGACTGGTAAATGGGTTAGAGTTGGTAGGTCACCAGGTGAAAAGGAACCTCCCAGCTTCGAAGTAACCGGTTTGAATCCTGGATCTGAGTATATGTTCCGTGTATCAGCTGTCAACGAAGAAGGCGAATCGGAACCACTTACAACACTAGTTGGCGTAGTGGCTAAAGATCCATTCGATGAACCCAACAAACCGGGCACTCCCGAAATAATTGATTATGATAATCAAAGCATTAGCTTAAAATGGACTCCGCCCAAGAATGATGGTGGTGCTCCGATTCAAAAGTATATTATTGAAAAGAAGGAAAAGAATAAACCAGAATGGGAAAAGGCTATCGAAGTACCTGGTGATCAATTGGAAGCAACTGTTGCAGGTCTTCAAGAATATGGAGAGTATCAATTCCGCGTTATTGCCGTTAATAAAGCTGGTCTTTCACCTCCGTCTGATGCCAGTATTCCTCAAGTTGCAAAGTATAAAAAATGTAAGTAAATTTTTTTCATGCAAAAATATTTGTGTTCACTACAATCATACTTCACTTTAGCATCGTAAATGTTTTTTTTTTTAATATGTAATAAATAAAACCTTTAATTCATTATAGTGAAACCTCGCATTGACAGAACAAATCTTAAACCGCTACTTATACGTGCTGGTAAACCTATAAAGTATGACGTAAATGTACGTGGCGAGCCTGTACCAACCATTACCTGGTACCAAAATGATACTGAGCTAAACCTTGAGAACTTGCCAAGCAATATTGAGATTAAGAATATTCCCCATAACACCAAAATATCAATAATTGATACCCTACGAAAACATACTGGCACTTACAAGATACGCGCTGTAAATGAACATGGGGAAGATGAAGCTACTGTTGAGGTGAATGTCTTGGGCCCACCAGGTAAACCGAAGGGTCCATTAGAGGTGAAAGATATTACAAAAGAAAGTTGTAAGTTGAAGTGGAAGAAGCCAGAGGATGATGGCGGTAAGCCTATTACTGCTTTCCAAGTTGAAAAGTTTGACAAAAAGCAAGGACGATGGGTACCAGTCGGTCGAACATCTGGCAATGACACCGAACTTGATGTCAAAGGCCTACAAGAAGGTCATGAGTATCAGTTTCGGGTTAAGGCAATCAATGAGGAGGGTGAATCAGAGCCCCTTGAGACTGATGGCAGCATAATAGCTAAGAATCCCTATGATGCTGCTAGTAAGCCTGGTACACCTAAAATCGATGATTATAATGAGAACATGGTTAAGCTCAAGTGGGATGCACCAAAGAGCGATGGTGGTGCCCCAATTACTGGGTACATCATTGAAAAAAAGGATAAGTTCTCACCAATTTGGGATGAAATTCTCACAACGAACGTAAGTAAAAATTGATCATATTTCATATAACTACTGGTATTTTTTCGCAAAATGTTAAAAAATATATTTTGACAATATAAATATAATACTCCCTGTGCTCAAAACTTAGACACCTACCCCTGAGGCAACAGTTGATGGCTTAACCGAAGGAAATTTGTATCAATTCCGTGTTCGTGCGATTAATAAAGCTGGTCCTAGCGAACCCAGTGATGCGACAGAACCACATTTAGCCAAGCCAAGAAACCGTAAGGAAACTTATTTAAAATTATCAAAATACAGGTTTAAGAACGCTTTATATGGGTATGACACAATATTAAAAAATTTAATTTAAATATTAAAAATCGTATTTATGTTAAGCCGCCAAACAATTGATTGATGTGCATTTTGTGTTAATTAATCGTTTTATAATTTTGAAATTGAATATTTTTTTTTAAAACTAATGTTGATTCTATGTATTCTCTTAATAATATTATTAGTTAAACCACATATAAACCGAGAGAAAATGAAGCCTATTAAAGTACGTGCAGGTCAAATCGTTAAATTTGATGTTGATGTTAAAGGGGAACCTGCACCCAAACTTACCTGGTCGTTCAAGGAAAAAGAAGTGTCATCTACGGCTCAAACGCGATTAGAAAATGAGGATTATAATACCAAACTAACATTACTAGATACTACACGTAAAGATTCTGGCCTTTACAAGCTAAAAGCTGAAAATATCAACGGCGTTGATGAGGTTGAAGTCGAGGTTATAATATTGGATAAACCTGCGAAACCGGAAGGTCCTTTAGAGGTGTCCGATGTCCACAAAGAAGGCTGCAAACTTAAATGGAAGAAGCCTAAAGATGATGGTGGTATTCCAATTACAAGTTATGTAGTTGAAAAAATGGACACAGCGACCGGTAAATGGGTACCTGCTGGAACTGTAGATCCTAATAAAACTGAAATTGACGTAAAGGGTCTTGATCCAAATCATCGTTATCAATTTAGAGTGAAAGCTGTTAATGAGGAAGGTGAATCGGAACCACTTGAAACGGATTCGGCAATAACAGCTAAAAATCCCTATGATGTATCCGCACCACCCGGTTTACCAGAACTAGAGGATTGGGATGAACATCATGTTAAGCTAAAATGGGAACCACCCATTCGAGATGGAGGTTCACCAATAACAAATTATATCATTGAAGTTATGGACAAAGATTCTGGCGAGTTTGTCAAAGCCGCTGAAACTGACGGTCCAATTTGCAAGGGAGTTGTTAAAAAACTTGAAGAAGGTCAACAATATAAGTTCCGTGTACGCGCTGTTAACAAAGCTGGACCATCCGATCCATCAGAACAAACCAACTGGCATACGGCTAAACCTCGATTCCGTAAGTATATATTCTCCTATTCTGAAACTTCTTCAAAACCATATGCTTTACATGGAATAGATTTAATTATCCATTGTAGATCCTTATAGCTATTATTTATAATCAATTTACGAACTTTCTTTAATTAATTTTGTTAATAGTTAAACCACACATTGATAGAACAAACTTAAAGCCTGTTGTTGTAAAAGCAGGTCTATCAATAAGTCTGGATATAAATATTAAAGGTGAGCCTGCACCGAAAGTGGAATGGTTCTTTAATGGGCAACCGTTGATTAGCAGTGAACAAGACGTTAAAATTGACAATGTCGATTATAATACGAAGTTTTTCGTAATGCGTGCTAAACGACCACAAAGTGGCAAGTATACAATAAAGGCTACTAATGAAGTCGGCGAAGATGAGGCCGAATTAGATGTTACCGTATTGGGAAAGCCAGGCAAACCGAAGGGCCCATTACAGGTTAATGATATAACCAAGCACAGCTGTAAGCTTAAGTGGGAAAAGCCCGAAGATGATGGTGGTGCACCAATTGACTACTATGAAATCGAAAAACTAGATCCACATACTGGTCAGTGGTTGCCATGCGGCAAGAGTGCAGAGCCAGAAGCCAAGGTGATTGGCCTACACGAAGGCAAACCGTATAAGTTCCGTGTGCGCGCTGTCAATAAGGAAGGTGAATCAGAAAATTTGGAAACGGACAAGCCAATTATTGCTAAAAATCCATTCGACGAGCCTGATAAGCCAGGACGACCAGAGCCCACAAACTGGGATAAAGACTTTGTTGACTTGGCTTGGGATCCACCCAAAAGCGATGGTGGTGCACCAATACAAAAGTATGTCATACAAATGCGAGACAAATCTGGTAGAGCCTGGGTTGACGCTGCCACTATACCAGGTGACAAAACCAAGGGTACGGTTACAGGTGTTGAAGAAGGCCATGAGTACGAATTCAGAATTGTTGCCATTAACAAGGCTGGCCCCAGCGAACCCAGTGATGTTTCGAAATCTGTTGTAGCGAAACCACGTTTCCTGAAGCCCCACATCGATCGTAAGAATCTGCAAAAGAAAATTATGCGCAGTGGCCAAATGTTGCACATGGACGCCGCTGTTAAAGCCGAACCGCCTGCAAAAATATCTTGGACATACAATGGAGTTGAAATTAAGACCAATGATAAAATTAAAATTGAAAATGAAGATTACAAAACGACATTTATTATGCCCAAAGTAAAACGTGCCGATAAAGGAACCTATATTGTGACTGCTAAAAACGATTCCGGTACCGATTCTGTCGAGGTAGAGCTTGAAGTGCTATGCAAACCAAGCAAGCCAAAGGGTCCATTAGCGGTGTCTGACATAACTGGTGAAAGTGTACACTTAAAATGGGAAAAACCTGAAGATGATGGTGGCGAGCCCATAGAAAACTATGTGGTTGAGCGTATGGACACCGAAACGGGCAGATGGGTACCAGTGCTGACAACTAAAACTCCAGAGGCAGATGTTACTGGCCTTACTGAAGGAAAAGAGTATTTATTCCGTGTGAAGGCTGTCAATAGTGAGGGAGAATCGGAGCCCTTGACAACTGATTTGCCTGTCAAGGCCAAAAATCCATACGATGCAGCGGATACACCTGGTAAGCCCCAGATTGTAGATTGGTCTGCAAAACATGCAGATCTTAAATGGCGTGCACCCGACGATGATGGTGGGGCTCCAATAACTGGCTACATTGTAGAGAAGAAAGATAATAACACCGGCAAATGGCAGAAAGTTTCAGAAACAAATACTCCAGACTGCAAAGTGCGTGTTAATGATTTGATTGAAGGCACAAAATATCAATTCCGCGTAAAGGCTGTTAACAAAGCCGGACAGAGCAAACCCTCTGAGCCATCAGATCAATTGACTGCTAAAGATCGCTTTGCACCACCCAAAATTGATAGAACAAATATCAAGGATATAACAGTTAAAGCTGGACAGCATATTCGCTATGATATTAAAGTATCTGGCGAACCGCCAGCTACTAAGACCTGGTTCCATAACAAAGCTCGCATATCAGATGACGATTACAATATTGATATGGAATCTTATCGTACAAAATTAGCAGTGCCATTTGCCAAGCGTCTGCATAGCGGTAAATACACGCTCAAGGCTGAAAATGAATCCGGTCATGATGAGGCTTCATTTGAAGTAACAGTACTTGATAAACCAGCTCCACCTGAGGGTCCTTTGCGAGTTACGGATATTTATAATGAAGGATGTAAACTGAAATGGAATCCTCCACTTGATGATGGGGGGTTGCCAATCGAGCATTATATTGTTGAAAAAATGGACACTGAAACTGGACGTTGGCTACCATCGGGTAGATTTAAAGAACCATTTGCTGAATTAAGCAATTTGGAGCCTGGTCATGAGTACAAGTTTAGAGTATTGGCTGTAAATACTGAGGGTGAGTCAGAACCGTTAACAGGCGAGCAATCAATAATTGCTAAAAATCCATTTGACGAGCCTGGAAAACCTGGCACTCCTGAACCAGTCGATTGGGATAAAGATCGTGTGGATTTGGTATGGCGACCTCCAGTTAATGATGGTGGATCTCCCATTACTGGCTATGTTGTAGAAAAACGCGAAAAAGGCACTGATAAATGGATCAAGGGGGCTGAGATATTAGCTCCATTACTTGGCGAAGAATGTAAGGCTTCAGTGCCAAACCTTGATGAGAATTGTGAATACGAATTCCGTGTGAAAGCAGTTAATGCAGCGGGTCCCGGAGAACCATCTGATGCAAGTAGATCAGTAATTACAAAAGCTAGAAAATGTAAGTTTAGTTTAATTATTTACAGTAAAAATACAAGGTTATTATCTAATCATTTGAATTTTAACAGTGGCTCCAAAAATTGATCGCAGAAATATACGTACTTATAATGTAAAAGCTGGTGAGCCTATATTCATAGATATAAATGTCAGCGGCGAACCTGCTCCAGAAATTAATTGGGCCCAAAACGGAAAGTCTATTACACCATCTGGCAGCCGCATTGAAAATGTTCCATATAATACTAAGTATATAAACAACAATCCTGAAAGAAAGGACACGGGCCTCTATAAAATAACTGCGCATAATCCATACGGCCAGGATCAAGTTGAATTCCAAATAAACATTTTAGGTAAATCCTGTTTGAACCTGTCTTAGATTTACAATTAATTTTTTTTTTTGTTTTAAAAATCAGCTAAACCAAGTAAACCTGAAGGACCTTTAGAAGTATCCGACATTCATAAGGATGGCTGCAAACTTAAATGGAAAAAGCCAAGAGATGATGGCGGTGAACCGGTTGATCATTATTTAGTAGAAAAATTCGATCCAGATTGCGGTATTTGGTTGCCAGTAGGTAAAAGCGATATACCTGAATTCAATGTAGATGGATTAATACCAGGTCACGAATACAAGTTCCGTGTAAAAGCTGTGAACAAAGAGGGTGAATCTGAACCACTTGAAACTGCGGGATCAATTATTGCCAAAGATCCATTCAGTAAGTCTACTATCTTTTATATAAAATACTTGTGTTAAACAACTTATTTATTTTTTATAGCTGTGCCGTCTAAGCCAGGAGCACCAGAACCTACGGATTGGACTGCAAACAAAGTCGAATTGGCATGGCCAGAGCCAGCTAGTGACGGTGGGTCACCTATTACTGGTTATATTATTGAATTAAAGGATAAGTACAGCCCACTATGGGAAAAAGCTCTGGAAACAGATACTGCCATACCTACAGCTGTTGTTAATGGACTTATAGAAGGCAATGAATATCAATTCAGAGTGATTGCATTAAACAAGGGCGGACAATCGGAACCATCTGAACCTAGCAAGACATTTATTGCCAAACCACGATACCTGGCGCCTAAAATTGACCGCAGAAATTTACGGGATATAACAATCTCTGCTGGTACCGCTTTAAAACTTGACGCTAATATTACTGGAGAGCCCGCACCAAAGGTAGAATGGAAATTCTCAAATTATCCGTTGCATTCCGGAAAAAATGTGAATATCGAATCGCCGGATTATTACACTAAATTGGTTATTCGTCCTACACAACGTAGTGATACCGGAGAATATTTGGTTACTGCTACAAATAGCTCTGGTAGGGATAGTGTTCTTATCAACGTCAACATTACTGATAAGCCTACACCACCGAATGGACCTCTAGATATATCTGGTGTGCACAAAGAAGGATGTCACCTTAAATGGAAACGCCCCAATGATGATGGTGGAACACCCATTGAATATTTCCAAATCGAAAAGTTAGATGCTGAAACTGGTTGTTGGATACCATGTGGTCGATCGACAGAACCTCAAGCAGATGTTACAGGTCTGACACCAGGAAATGAATATAAATTCAGAGTCTTCGCTGTAAACGCGGAAGGTGAATCCGCAGCATTGGTTGGCGATGAATCAATTTTTGCCAAAAACCCATTTGACGAACCAGGCAAACCGGAGAATTTAAGACCAACTGATTGGGATAAAGACCATATTGATTTGGCTTGGCTTCCTCCAGCTAATGATGGTGGGTCTCCAATCACGGGATATTTAGTTGAAAAGAAAGACAAATACGGACATTGGGAAAAGGCATTAGAAGTGCCAGCAGATCAATGCAAGGCCTGTGTTCCTGATCTTACTGAGGGACAGACATATGAATTCCGCGTTAGCGCTATAAATGCCGCTGGTCCTGGTGAGCCATCTGATGCAACACCTCCCATTGTTGCTAAGGCACGTAACAAGCCTCCTTTAATTGATCGATCCAATCTTATTGAAGTGCGCATAAAAGCTGGACAAGGTTTTAGCTTCGATTGCAAAGTATCTGGAGAACCAGCTCCAAAAACTAAATGGCTGTTAAAGAAGAAAGAACTTACAACAAAAGATAATACTAAGGTTACACATATCGATTACAATACTAAATTAAAAGTCAACAAAGCTACTCGATCGGACTCCGGTTTATACACTGTACATGCTGAAAATGCCAATGGTGATGATAGCGCTGATGTTAAGGTTACTGTAATTGATAGACCCTCACCACCAAATGGACCACTTAAGGTTGAGGAAGTACACGCCGACGGATGTACACTGAAATGGTCTCCACCTGACGATGATGGAGGTCAACCTATTGAAAACTATGTTGTTGAAAAAATGGACGAGGCCACTGGCCGTTGGGTACCAGCCGGAGAAACAGATGGACCTACCACAAGTCTAGATGTTGTGGGTTTAACACCAGGTCATAAATATAAATTTAGAGTTCGAGCTAAAAATCGACAAGGATCCTCCGATCCTTTGACAACGGCTCATGCAACTGAAGCTAAAAATCCTTATGATCAGCCTACTAAGCCTGGCACTCCGTCCATTAAAGATTTTGACAAAGATTTTGTTGATTTGGTTTGGTCTAAACCAGAAAGTGATGGTGGTTCTCCCATTACCGGATACATCATTGAGAAACGCGATAAATACTCACCAGATTGGGAAAAGTGCGCTGATATTGAAGGAGATGTAACCAACGGCCATGTGCCAGATTTAATTGAAGGCATTAAGTATGAGTTCCGTGTTCGAGCCGTTAATAAGGCCGGGCCTGGTATTCCCAGCGATGCCAGCGAACCGCATTTGGCTCGTGCCAAACATTTAGCCCCCAAAATCGATAGAAATTTTATGTCTGACATTAAAATTAGAGCTGGAAACCTGTTTGAATTTGATGTTCCAGTTAATGGTGAGCCTATTCCGACTAAAGAATGGAGTCATGAAGATAACATGATTATTAACACTGATCGAATCAAAATTACGAATTCTGATGATCACACCAAATTGCGCATTCTAGATGCAAAACGAGCAGACACTGGATCTTACACATTGGTGGCTCGGAACGTTAATGGAACGGATAAACATACCGTAAAAGTGACGGTTTTGGATGTTCCTACTATTCCAGAAGGACCACTACGTAGTGGTGATATTACCAAGAATTCGATTAATTTAAGTTGGCGACCACCGAAAGATGATGGAGGTTCTGAGATAACACACTATATTGTTGAAAAAATGGATAGTGAAACCATGCGCTGGATTCCGGTTGGAGAATGTGCAGGCACCGAGATTCGTGCTGATAACCTAATTGAAAATCATGATTACAATTTCCGTGTACGTGCTGTAAATAAACTTGGACAGTCTCAACCTTTAGCTACTACACAAGCTATTACTGCTAAAGATCCATTTTCGCATCCAGATAAGCCAGGTCAACCACAAGCTGTTGATTGGGGTAAAGACTTTGTCGATTTGGAATGGGCAGCACCAAAACGTGACGGAGGCGCACCAATTACATCGTACATAGTTGAAAAGCGCCCCAAATTTGGACAGTGGGAGCGCGCTGCAGTTGTGCCTAATAGCGAAAGAAAAGCTCATATACCAGATCTAACCGACGGTGGCGAGTATGAATTCCGTATAATTGCTGTAAACCGAAGTGGACCAAGTGACCCTTCGGATCCGTCTTCTACAATTATATGCAAACCTCGTTTCTTAGCACCATATTTCGATAAATCTCTACTGAATGATATTACTGTACATGCTGGAAAACGACTGGGATGGACCCTTCCCATAGAAGCTTCACCAAGGCCAACAATCAAATGGCTTTACAATGGCAAGGAAATACAATCGGATCCACGAATTCAATCGAATTTATTCCAAAACGAACTTTCCTTTGAAATACCCTCGGCGTTACGCTCTGATGAGGGACGTTATACATTAATATTAAAAAACGAACATGGCTCATTCGACGCTTCTGCTCATGCAATTGTGCTTGATCGACCATCGCCACCCAAAGGTCCATTGGACATTTCGAAGATCACACGAGATGGCTGCCACTTAATGTGGCATATACCAGAAGATGATGGCGGCTCGCCAATATTACATTACATTATTGAAAAAATGGATATCAGTCGTGGTACTTGGTCAGATGCTGGTATGAGTACTCATCCAGTTCATGATGTGGTACGTCTTGTCCATCGTAAGGAATATTTATTCCGGGTGAAAGCAGTAAATGCAATTGGCGAATCCGATCCGTTGGAAGCTCAAAAGAGTATAATTGCTAAGAATGAGTTCGATGAACCAGACGCACCTGGTAAGCCTATAACTACTGATTGGGATCGTGATCACGTCGATCTACAATGGGCTGCACCCAAATCAGATGGTGGCGCCCCACTCACAGAATATATCATTCAAAAGAAAGAGAAGGGTAGTCCATACTGGGTTAACGCTGTTCATGTTCCACCAAATAAAACTGCAGCAACAGTACCAGAGCTTACTGAAGGACAAGAATATGTGTTTAGAATAATTGCCGTCAATCAAGCAGGACAGTCAGATCCTTCTGAGCCATCCGATATAATAATGGCGAAGCCACGCTATTTGCCTCCAAAAATAATTACAGCGTTAAAGGAGGTACGCATTAAGGCTGGACTTATATTCCATATCGATATTGACTTCATTGGAGAACCTACACCTGAGGCAATTTGGACACACAGTAACAGTCCGTTGAAGTCAAATGAAAGATCAACAATAACCTCAATTGGCCACCATACAGTTATTCATATTGTGAATTGTCAACGAACAGATTCTGGTATATATCATTTATTATTACGTAATGATTCTGGTATTGATGAAGGTAGCTTTGAATTAATTGTACTCGATCGCCCTGGACCACCTTCCGGTCCAATGGAGTATGAAGAAATCACTGCGAACTCTGTTACCATATCCTGGAAGCCACCCAAAGATAATGGTGGCTCGGAAATATCTGCCTATGTAATTGAAAAGAGAGACTTAACCCACGGAGGTGGCTGGGTACCAGCCGTTTCATATGTAAACGCTAAGTATAATCATGCAGTTGTACCCAGACTACTTGAGGGCACTAAATATGAATTCAGGGTAATGGCTGAAAACTTACAAGGACGTTCGGATCCATTAACATCAGAACAACCTGTGATTGCTAAAAATCAGTACACTGTCCCTGGCGTACCAGGTAAACCAGAACTATCTGACAGTGATAAGGATCATATAACGATTAAGTGGAAACAGCCGATAAGTAACGGAGGTTCTCCAATACTTGGTTATGATATTGAGCGCCGTGACGTTAATACTGGACGGTGGATTAAAATTAATGCTGAGCCAGTGCCCACAACCGAATATATTGATAGCAGAGTTTCGCCAAATCATCAATACGAATACAGGGTATCTGCTGTTAATGCTGCCGGCAATAGCAAGCCTTCAGAATCATCAGCCATGTTCACTGCGCGTCCAATGCGTGAAAAACCACGCTTACATTTGGATGGCCTTATTGGCAGACGTATCAGAGTTCGTGCTGGTGAACCTGTCAATGTTAATATACCAATATCTGGTGCACCCACTCCAACAATCGAGTGGAAACGTGGTGACTCGAAATTAGGCGAGAGCAAGAAACTTTCATTTGACACTAATTCGGAGCGCACCATTTTCCGGATTGATGATTCGTCCAGACAAGACTCTGGAACATATAGTGTTACTGCAAAGAATGAATTTGGCAAAGATTCTGCTGATATTGAGATAATTGTTGTTGATAAACCTCAACCACCCGAAGGACCGTTATGCTACACTGAGATAGCACCAGATCACGTATCCTTACAGTGGAATCCACCAAAAGACGATGGTGGTAGCGATATATCTGGGTATATTATTGAATTAACTGAATTTGGACTGGACGATTGGAAACCAGTGCCAGGATACTGCCCAAAAACAAATTATACTGTTAAAGGTCTTATCGAAGGCAAAAAATATAATTTCCGTGTTCGTGCTGAAAATATATACGGTCTTTCTGATCCCCTAGAAGGTAAATCAGTTTTGGCAAAATCGCCATTTGATCCACCAGGGCCGCCTACACAACCTCAAATTAGCGCATACTCTCCTAACTCGGCATCTTTAGAATGGCAGCCACCTGAATACTGTGGTGGCAAGCCTATTTCTGGTTATATTATTGAACGAAGGGAGCGGGGTGGGGAGTGGATTAAATGCAATAATTATCCTACACCGAACACTAGCTATACAGTTCCCGATTTGCACGAAGGAGCACGCTATGAATTCCGTGTAATAGCTGTTAACGAAGCTGGACCAGGTACTCCTTCTAAACCATCTGACCCAATAACTGCCGAATTGCAACGTTATTGTCCGGACCCACCCGAACCTCCGAAACCAGATCGTATTACAAGAGATGGTGTTACTTTATCTTGGCGTCCACCTCGGAATGATGGTAAATCGAAAATAAAGGGATATTATCTGGAAATGCGACCAAAGAATGTCAAAGATTGGAAACCTGTCAATGACATGCCCATCAATTCTACTGTTTTTACTGTACCTAATTTAACAGAGGGCGAAGAGTATTCATTCCGAATTATTGCAGAAAATGATGTTGGTCGTTCTATGCCTTCGAAGCCTTCTCAACTTATAAAAATAGAAGAGCAAGCAAACAAACCATGCATGGACCTAGGTGGTGTTCGCGATATTATTTGCCGAGCTGGCGATGATTTTAGTATACATGTGCCATACATTGGTTTCCCGAAGCCTCAAGCTTTTTGGTACTCTAATGATAATGTTCTAGATGACGATCAACGTATACATCAGCACTTAAATGACGAGGCTGCCTCGCTTGTGGTTAAGAACTCGAAACGTTCTGACTCTGGGCAGTACAGATTACAGTTAAAGAACCCATCTGGCTTCGATACGGCTACAATAAATGTTAAGGTCATGGATAAACCATCTCCGCCAACTAATTTACGTGCAGATGAGTTTGCGGGTGATTCGTTAACACTTTATTGGAATCCACCCAAGGATGATGGCGGTTCGCCAATTCAAAACTATATTATTGAGAAGAAAGAAGCGCGTTCTTCCACGTGGACTAAAGTCAGTAGCTACTGCACCGTACCATTTGTTCGTGTACGAAATCTAACCATAGGTAAGGACTACGATTTCCGAGTAATTGCTGAAAATAAATACGGCCAGTCAGAACCGGCAAACACTTCTGAGCCTATTCGGGCTAGACATCCATTTGACGTTCCAAATGCTCCTGGCATTCCACGCAGTATTGACTCAACTGAAGATAGCATTACAATTGCTTGGTCTAAACCGAAACACGATGGTGGTTCCCCTATTACTGGCTATGTAATCGAAAAACGTTTGATAAGTGAAGATAAGTGGACTAAGGGCGTACATGTCCTATGTCCGGATCTTACTTGCAAAATAACTAATCTTATTGAAAATGCCGAATACGAATTTAGAGTTGCAGCCGTAAATGCGGCAGGTCAATCACCATTCAGTGCTTCAAGCGACCTAATTTATTGCCGTAGACCTTCACATGCACCAAAAATAACATCAGATTTATCGATACGTGATATGATCGTTATAGCTGGCGAGGAGTATCACATTACAGTGCCATACCATGCCAATCCTAGACCAACACCTAAATGGAATATTAATGGAGTTGATGTAGATACAGATGAACATATAAGATTTGAAACAGATGATTATGCATCTGTTTATTATAACAAATACGCAAAGCGATCTCAGACTGGAACGTATACGATCACACTAACTAATGTCAAGGGTTCCGACAGTGCCTCCTGTCATGTGACTGTTGTTGACAGACCAGGACCGCCACAGGGACCATTAAATGCATATGACATAACTCCAGATACTTGCACGCTATCTTGGAAAACGCCGTTGGACGATGGCGGCTCCCCAATCACAAACTACATCGTTGAAAAACTGGACAATAGTGGTACTTGGGTAAAGGTTAGCAGTTTTGTACGTAATATACATTATGATGTCATGGGGCTGGAACCTAATCATAAATACCATTTCCGTGTACGGGCCGAAAATCAGTATGGATTATCTGATCCGTTGGATATGCTGGATCCTATAACAGCTAAACATCAATTCACCGTCCCAGATGAGCCTGGGCAGCCTAGGGTGATTGATTGGGACTCTGGTAACGTTACGCTTACATGGACACGCCCTGTCAGTGATGGGGGCTCTCGCATCCAGGGCTATCAAATTGAATACCGAGACATTGCAAACGACTCTTCCTGGAACACTTATGAGTATCTTATTAAGGATACTAAATACCAACTGTACAACTTAACAAACGGTAGCGAATATGAGTTCCGCATTAAAGCTAAAAATGCAGCCGGTTATAGCAAACCCTCGCCACCTTCTTCAAGATTTAAACTGAAGGGTAAATTCAATGTACCCTCACCGCCAGGTACACCACAAGTTACGAAGGTTGGTAAAAATTACGTTGACCTTAAGTGGGAAAAGCCTATTAGCGATGGTGGCTCTCGCATCACTGGTTATATTATTGAACGACGTGATATTGGTGGCGCTGTATGGGTTAAATGTAATGACTATAATGTACTAGATACTGAGTTTACTGTAATTAATTTAATTGAAATGGGAGATTATGAGTTCCGTCTATTTGCTGTTAACGCTGCTGGTCGTTCCGAGCCTAGTCTCTGCACCATGCCGATAAAGGTATGTGAAGTTTTGGGTGGCGAGAAGCCTGATTGGATAACGAGACTACAAGACAAGGTAGCACCTTGTGGCAAAGATTTCACCCTGCAATGTGCTGCCTCTGGTAAGCCCAGTCCTACGGCCAGATGGTTGCGAAATGGTAAAGAAATTCAAATGGGCGGGGATCGAATAACCTGCGATAGTAAGGACGATGTATTCAGATTACATATTCGTAACGTCCAACCAGGAGATGATGGTGATTACACATGTGAGGCTATTAATTCGCTTGGATTTGTTCATACTTCGTGCTATCTCAAAGTGGGATCGCCGCCAATTATCAACAGATGCCCCAACGAGCTTTATTTGCCAGAAGGTGACAATACCAAAATTAAGGTCTACTATTCTGGTGACCAACCGCTAACTGTTAAGATAACAAGAAATAATGAGGAAATGATTTTGGATGAAACTCATTTTAAATATTCAATCTTCGATGATTATATTGCTATATTTATACGCGATATAGTCAAGAACGACGCTGGTAATTATAAAATCGAATTGAGTAATGACTCTGGAGCAGTGAGCGGACATTTTAATGTATATATAACAGGACTGCCTTCAGCTCCTGTTGGTCCTATGGGTATTTCTAATATAAATAAACACTCCTGCAGATTGGCATGGTATCCTCCAACCTACGATGGAGGTCTAAAAGTAACAAATTACGTTGTTGAACGTAAGGATATAACATCTCCACACTGGATTACTGTATCCAGCAGTTGCAAAGACACATCTTTTGAAGTTCGTGGCTTAATTGAAAATCAGGAGTATATATTCCGGGTTATGGCTGTCAATGAAAATGGTATGGGACCACCATTAGAAGGCGTCAATCCGATACGCGCAAAGGCCCCAATTGATCCACCATCAATGCCTGGAACTCCGGAAATTACTGAAATTGGTGGAGACTTTGCTCATCTTGATTGGAATAAACCAGAATCTGATGGAGGAGCACATATACAAGGCTATTGGGTAGACAAACGGGAAGTTGGAAGTGAAACTTGGCAGCGTGTTAATACCTTTATTAATTCTCCAAACCAAATCAATTGTCACAATCTCATCGAAGGACGTCAGTATGAATTCCGTATCTTTGCTCAAAATATTGCTGGTCTCTCAAGGCCATCAACTGCATCCCAAGCTGTAAAGATAATCGATCCCAAGGCAGCTACACCTCCATTAATTGTGAAACCACTACGCGACGCCAATTGCATACAAAACCACAATGCTCAATTCACTTGCACCATAACAGGTGTACCTCGACCCACAATATCGTGGTATAAGGGTGCTCGAGAAATTTCAAATGGAGCTCGGTATCATATCTATTCAGAAGGTGATAATCATTTCCTGAACATCAATGATGTATTCGGGGAAGATGCCGATGAGTATGTTTGCCGAGCGGTAAATAAAGCAGGGGCCAAGTCCACCCGTGCTGCTTTGGCAATAATGAGTAAGTAATCTTCATATATGCATTTACTTTTTTGGTATTATATATTTATTCTATTTGTTTCAAATTAAATAGCGGCTCCGAAATTAAATGTACCGCCAAGGTTTAGAGATACTGCCTACTTTGATAAGGGTGAGAATGTTGTGATTAAAATACCGTTCACTGGTTTCCCCAAACCTCGTATACACTGGGTAAGGGAAGGTGAAAACATCGAATCTGGCGGACACTATAACGTTGAAGTGAAGGAACGTCATGCAGTGTTAACAATTCGAGACGGTTCTCGTTTAGATTCTGGGCCATACAGAATCACCGCGGAGAACGAATTGGGCACAGATACGGCAATAATTCAGGTTCAAATCAGCGATCGTCCAGATCCACCACGGTTTCCACTTGTAGAAAGCATTGGCACCGATTCGCTCTCACTCAGCTGGAAGGCCCCTATTTGGGACGGTGGTAGTGATATTACAAATTACTTAGTGGAGCGGCGTGAGCATCCATTATCTTCATGGATACGCGTAGGCAACACAAGGTTTACCTCAATGGCCGTCAGTGGTTTAACTCCTGGTAAACAATACGACTTCCGTATATTCGCGGATAATGTTTATGGTCGCTCTGATTCTTCGGAAATCAGCAGTTTGATAAAAACGAAGGAAGCCGTTAAAAAGAAGCCCAACGACCGTAAATGGGAAGTGGATGAAAATGGAAGGAAAATTCGAGGAAAAGCGGATGGTCCAGTCAAAGATTACGATTCATATGTATTCGACATCTATTCAAAGTTCGTACCACAACCAGTCGAAATATCGCAGCAAAGTGTTTACGATAGGTATGATATACTTGAAGAAATTGGTACAGGTGCTTTTGGAGTTGTACATAGATGCCGTGAGCGCAGTACCGGTAATATATTCGCTGCCAAATTTATTCCTGTATCACATGCTATTGAAAAAGATCTAATTCGACGTGAAATTGATATCATGAATCAATTACACCATCAAAAGCTCATCAATTTACATGATGCTTTTGAAGACGATGACGAAATGGTTCTCATACTTGAATTGTAAGTACATTCTGATGAATAAATTATATGTAGGTCATTAATATAAGTACATACGTACTTATGGGCATTTCCAGAAAAAAGTTTATGGAAAAATCATAAGATAAAATATCAATTTTTGCGTTGAAGCTACTGATTGGTAGTTAGTAACAAACAGATTTAATTGGGGGCTTACCATCAGAAACAGATCTTATTGAATAAAACGTGTGCCGCGTCACCAAAATTCTTCGCTACGACCTACCCATTTGGTATTTGTTGAAATATACAATTTGAAACAAACTAGGTCAATTGACTTGATTATGACGCACTTTTATTGACTTTTAATTTTGAAAAATGAATCTCCGTCACAAGAGTAACTCGAAACGGCTCGTGGAAATGCCTATAAATATGTATGGTAAACTATAAAAATGCCCCCTGTATGTATACATATGATATATGATTACGCAAATAATTACTAATAAATATGTTATTGTTTAGCCTTTCTGGTGGAGAACTATTCGAACGAATTACGGCCGAGGGCTACATTATGACCGAAGCCGAAGTCATCAACTACATGAGACAAATTTGCGAGGGTATTAAGCATATGCATGAGAAGAACATAATTCACCTGGATATTAAACCTGAAAATATTATGTGCCAGACTCGCAGTAGTACAAGCGTAAAACTTATTGATTTCGGTTTAGCTACACGCTTGGATCCCAATGAAGTGGTTAAAATAACAACCGGTACCGCTGAATTCGCAGCACCAGAAATTGTGAACAGAGAGCCTGTTGGATTTTATACTGATATGTGGGCAACAGGAGTATTGGCTTATGTCCTGTAAGTAACTAATACACATATATCAAATTTAAATATTTTATATTGAAAGAAACGGACAAATTACCATCCACTCAATTCCATTATAATGACACACAATTGAATATTTTTATTTATTTATTTACATATAGGTTAAGTGGACTTTCGCCATTCGCTGGGGATACCGATGTTCAAACACTTAAAAATGTTAAGGCATGCGATTGGGATTTCGATGTAGATGCTTTCAAATATATATCAGAAGAGGGTAAGGACTTTATCAGAAAACTTCTCCTTGCAAACAAAGAGAAGCGTATGACTGCCCATGAATGTTTACTGCATCCATGGCTAACTGGAGATCACAGTGACCTTACACAAATGATTGCTCGCGATCGTTATCTGGCATATCGTGATAAATTGCGTAAGAAATATGAAGAATTTGAGAAATATCTGCTGCCAATCGGTCGCCTCTCTGAGTACTCGTCACTACGTAAATTGCTAATGGAAAAGTACAAGATATACGATTCTGTATTCGATCGACGACAAGCAGCACCCAGATTTGTAATTCGACCATCCTCACAATTCTGCTATGAGGGTCAAAGTGTTAAGTTCTACTGTCGTTGCATTGCGATTGCAACACCGACTCTGACTTGGTCACACAATAATATTGAGTTAAGGCAGAGCGTTAAGTATATGAAGCGATACGCTGGTGATGACTATTACTTCATAATTAATCGCGTAAAACTTGATGATCGCGGCGAGTATATAATACGCGCAGAGAATCATTACGGTTCACGAGAAGAAGTGGTATTCCTTAACGTACATCCACTGCCAAAAGAACAGCCAAGATATCGTACCGAATCTACACCAGTTCGACGTCGTGAACCATTGCCCTATACCTTTTGGCAGGAAGAATCAGAATCGGCGCCCAGTTTTACATTCCTATTACGTCCACGCGTAATGCAAGCCCGGGACACATGCAAACTTCTCTGTTGCCTCAGTGGCAAGCCGGTGCCCACACTCAAATGGTATAAGGATGGTCGCGAGCTCAGCAAATATGAATACGCCATGACGCATTCAGATGGTGTAGTTACCATGGAAATTATAGATTGTAAGCCATCAGATTCCGGCAAATACAGTTGTAAAGCAACCAATTGTCATGGAACCGACGAGACTGAGTGCGTCGTTATTGTTGAAGGTAATCGATCTTTATTATTCAATTTTAAAACATTCAATTCAATATCAATCTAAGTTATATAAATAGGTTGCTTACACCAACAATCCATGTATTCAGTTGGAATACACATTTTGAAACAGAAACTGAATATTATTGCAATTATTTACTAATATGTTGTGTAAACAATATTAATTTTATTATCATATAATATATACATATATACATATATATTTACCTTAATAAATATAACTATCCTCAGGAGAATGGGTTACGCCTGAGCAGGCTGAACTTGCCCACAATTTTCTTTACTCGGGAGGTAATTGAAAATTCAAAATATTGATACAAATAATTTATAAATTGAAAAATTCGATTAAACCAATGTTATTGTTCCTTTAAATTACACGCATGCATGACAAACAATTTTATTTACATATAATTCATATATAGCTTTCCTACAATGGGTATACATAAGTACCAAGTGTATATCTCTTTCTACGTATGTATGTACATTCATTTAAGTATTATATGTGCATCTATCCGCATGTACAATATTCACTACACTTTTACCCCTTATAAAAGTAGGTAAATATATTGTGTTAAATTAAATTATTAAATCATTGGAGCATTTCTAAATAATATAGTTTAAAGCTCAGAATGAAATTATACTAAGGCTAAAATTGGATAAGTTATTTTTTATCAAAAGAACCTTATGAATTTTCGACCAGAGCTTTTACCAAAAATTTTAATTATATATTAAAACTAGCGTATTGAAAATTTGGCGTTGCACATTTTCTAAGAAATTTTTTTTTTTTTTTTAAATTAAGAGCTTTTTTCGAATGAATTAAATTCAATTCAATTCAAAGTTGTACACATATTGTAAAATTAAGTTGCTTTATCATTCCTATCAAATATTATAGGAGATTCAATAAGCCAGTGAATCCTTATATTATAATAATTAACAATATATCATGAATAGCAATCATGATTGACAATAAACACATTTTTATGTGTCTAAAAATAAATAAACGATTTAAAAAAGTCAAAGGTTTCTTGGACTACTATTTGATAAAATAAATAAAAGTAAAACAATTGTATATTATTTCGTAATTGCGCCTAATAATACCGATTTCACTACTCACTGCACTGAAACTTTCGTTGTACTTTTATATTTATGTATAACAATATGTGATGACGGCACAATGAAATAGTAATTCAGAACACTCTTTTTTTTTTCGTTTTTCCATTAATTTATATGACATTGAATATATATGTTTATTCCTATGTTTATCCTTTGTTTTGATTTCTTACTTCAGAACATTTTCACATTAACCTTTTCTGTATCCCGATTTTGTCCAAATTTGAAGTTTAATACTTTCCAGTCAATCTTTCTAAAAATGAACTCGTTTCACAGATCGTAAATATATTGAACAACCGATTAAGCCAGCACCTCCACCAATTGTGACTACTCGCCAGTTTACCTCAACAGTTTCCAACAACAGCATGCAACAACAAGATACTCAGGTAAATAAATTATTATAAAGTATCGACTTATGTCAGATTTATGATACCGAGTATTATTGGTGTTTATTTTGTCTGTGATTTACTATAGGTTCGAAACAGCACAAGCTCTAATTCTTCCTATACACAGAATAGCATTTCGGGAAAAAAGAAATATGCGGCGAGTTCCCTGCAAGCACCAGGTAGTCCGAATAGATCTCGTAGCGCGACGAAAGAGCTTATACGTATGTATTGTTACCCTATTATATAATAATAATACTAATAATAATAATAAATATAATAATAATAGTAAGAATAATAAAAATAATAATAATAGTAATAATAATATTAATGGCTAATATGCGTTATGATGATGAATATTTCAGTTCCACCAGATGATTCGTTGATGTGTAAGCCGGAGTTCACTAAGCCGTTACGCGACCTAACAATTCGCGATGGCGAGCAATTGGTTTTAAAGTGCCAGGTGAAGGGTGATCCAGAGCCACAGATCACGTGGTCAAAGAACGGCAAATCGATATCCTCATCTGAGATAATGGATCTTAAATACAAGAACGGTGTTGCCACACTTACCATACACGAGGTATTCCCCGAAGACGAGGGCCTATACACCTGTACCGCAACAAACTCAATTAGCGTTGTTGAGACTAAAAGCAAATTAACCGTTAAGCGTAAGTGTCGGCTGGTTGATAACTATAGTATGTTAGTACCCTTAACTAATGATCGTAGTTTGAAATTAACGTTCAGGTATCGGATTTGGTGCCATTAGACGTTTAAGCTTCGTTTCAAGGTTCTAGCATCGAAATTGCTAATGCTAATGCGATTTAAATTATGGTATCCAACTGTGGGGGAGTTGAGACAAGTAGTATATGTATAACATAGATGTGCACATATGTGCTAAAAACTCTTACAGATATTTCTATTTTTACTTAGAGTGTATTCAGTTGATCTAGTAGGATATTGGGGACCGGCTCTTCTAGATTCCCAAATCAAGGTGTTCATACAGGCGGACACAGCTCAATTGACTTGGCTTCTCATCCTGATCATATATATTTTGTGTGGTCCGCCACCCGTTCTTCTGTTTGTGACACATATTTTGATTTTACACAAAGTTAATAGACCAAACGCCTATTCTATACCAGTACACTAATGATATATAATAAATATAAACAAATAAATAATCAAATATATATAAAACAGTAATTATTTACAATATTTCTATTGTACAGCCCTAGATAAGCAGTCAAGCAAACGTCAGGCCGCTACTGGAAGCGACAAACCTCCGAAAATCGTGAGTCACTTAGAGTCGCGTTTTGTCAAGGATGGCGATGCCGTGACATTGGCCTGTCGCATTATTGGCACGGAACACTTTGACGTTGTTTGGCTGCATAACAATAAGGAGATCAAGCCTAGCAAAGACTTCCAATATACAAATGAAGCGAATATATATCGTCTACAAATAGCGGAGATATTCCCAGAGGATGGTGGCACTTATACATGCGAGGCGTTTAACGATAGCGGAGAATCGTTCAGTACCTGTACAATAAATGTGACGGTACCTGGGGAGGAGCCAAAGCAACCAACATTTGTGAAATTCCCAATATCCGTATCAATAGCAGAGGGTGAGAGCGCCACTTTTGAGTGCGAGGTTGGGGGCGAACTGTTAACACTAGCCTGGCTCAAGGATGGCAAACCAATTGATGAGTCACGATCCAAATACTCATTCACCAAGGATGGCAATCACTATGTATTTACTATATCCAAGTGCAGCCTGGATGACGTTGGCCAGTACCAGACCAAGACTATTTCCAAAACGGGTGAAACCTTTTGTGCATTTTCTGTGAATGTACAAAGCTCAGATGCCTAATTTACAATTAGACTGACTTAAGAATCATCATATTCAACTATCAAATATCGCACTATATCTAATATCGCATCATAATTTCCTAAACTTTAAAACTAAACTCCGTTATCAAAATTACCAAATGGCAAACTATTAAAGTAAAAGTGAAATCAAAAAAGCGAATGAAACCTAACGAAATGTATCCTTAATCGAAAAGTCGTCGAATTAAATATAAGTAAATACATATAGGTAACCTCAATTATGTTCATTTATATATATATATATATATATATACATATGTTCAAAATGTTATTCACGTCAGAAAATCTTTATAAATCTAAGCGAAAAAAAAAATACTTCTGAGATATTCTCTTAACTACTGCAGGCATCCTCAAAATAACAGCTTCAACCGCAGTGGTCACTAGAATAGTTCTGTATGTGTTTGAGCATAAAAATTTCGCCCCATGAATCTGTGTGAATGTGCATTATATAACTTATTCAAAACAACATCATGTGGTTTTTGATACAAAAACATATATGTGACATAAAAAATACAAATACTATATGCTACAACGAATGCAAATAAACGAAATACTGAAAAAAATGTTCATGTTTCATTAATTTTCCGTCGGTGAAAGAATAAAGTGCTATACTACGAGGCCCGATAAGTAGCCAACAAACAAAAAACCAAAATTTTGGAGAAGTTGCAAATTAGTTTTTTAAGATTTTCCTTAGACCAGCAATGCTGTAACTTCTTTAAGGTGTGAAAAAATCGCGATTTTTCTAGGTCTGCGCAGTAGACATCTGTGGCAGCGACGACCTCCTAAATCGAGGAAATTTCTGCTGGGTGAATGGCTTTTTCAAATTTGGAAAGAAAAAAGTGACTGACGTAAAATGGAAAATGCGGAAGAAGTCTCGGAACGTATTCGAACCAATATTGACGACAAAAGCAAACGTAAAAAGGACATTGGTTTGAAAGTGGACCATTCCAATGTACGAACATTGTACATACCAGGTGCTACTCAACAACTAGCGGAAAACCTCAATAAATGTAGCGCTGTCATTACCGCTACCCAGGAAATGAAATGGAAAAGACAGGGCTGTGTTAGGAAGACCAACTACATCTTACATCCGGAACGGCATGAATTTTGCTGTGGGTTTGTTGTAAGCACCAGAAAGCGACGCTGTGCATTGCGAATTGCGACGATCCGAATAGCTGCCAGATTCTTTAATTTCAGCCTCATCTGTGCGCATGCCCCAACTAAAGCAAAAGACGATGCGACCAAGGATGAGTATACGGCAGCTGCCCATCCCACGACATTAAAATTCTTCTAGGAGATTTTAATTCCAAAGTTGGGCGAAATGGAATTTTTGGTGCGACCGTCGGAAAATTTAGCCTGCATGAGACCACAACGACCAATGATCTCAGACTAATTGCTGCAGCGCACAACATGGTGGTTGGCATTGCTGGATTCCGTCGTTTAGATATACACAAGGCAACCTGGCTATTCCCGGATCGGCTGACTTGAAACCAGATTGACCAAATTGTAATCGATGCAAGGCATTTATGGGTCGAGGCAGCTGGACTTAGGACGATTATCGTCCCAGGAACTAAAGGATGCCTTTTGTACTAGACTCTGTGTTTTATTAAGCCGCCCCTCTTACTCCGTGCGAGTTTCCGCGGCTGAAGTTATTTGATTTCGGCGCTCACCAATGAGAAATCCATGGTACGATCAGGAGTGTCGGGAAGTAATAGCTGCAAAAGGCGCTGCCTATAGAACAAGCTGGAGCTACCCGATCTGTGGCTGAGACATTTTAGGAGAGAAGACGAGAAGAACACCGCCTCTTCAGGCTTAAAAAGCGGATTTATGAAAGGCATGAGTCTAGCAGGAGCAGGATCGACGCTCGAGGCTTTTACCAGAAGGTTAAGTAACTTGCCCAATGCTATACGAATGGAGCGTCTTCCTGCTGTGACAATGACGGAAACCTAGTCTTAGACACGGAGGCAGTACTGAAGTTATGGAGGGATAATTTCGCAAGTTTGCTGTCGAGCGATGACTTCAGCACTAACTTTAATGATGATTATGCACTAACCCCAATCGATGACGATAACATCGACGTATCGATTCCGTGCAATGCAAACGTTGAAGTCGCAACACAGCGACTTGAAAACAATAAAACGCCTGGTATTAATGGCCAGTCAGTTCAATTGTTCAAGACTGGAGGAGATGAGCTGGTAGGGTGCATGCACCGTCTTATATCCAAGACGTGGCTTATGGTAAGCATTCCTAACGATTGGAAAGTCAATCTAATCTGTCCTGTCCTTAAGAAAGGTGATGCCACATTACGCAGCAATTACCATACCACCAGTCTTTTTTCCGTTGCATATAAGGTCCTCACAAACGTAATGTGCGAAAGGCGAACACCATATTCTGAAGCACTGATTAGGCCTTATCAGTGCTGTTTTCGCCCTGGTAAATCCACCATGGACTACATTTTCGCACTACGTCAAATCCTGGAGAAATCTTTTGAAGACCTTCGATGGCCCACGGCGAGATCGCCTATTGACAGCCATAACTGAGCTTGGTATTTCTGTAAAGCTAATTCGGCTTTGTGGAATGACATTTAGCAATACAAGCAGTATTGCTGTAGGAAAGGAACAATGCGAAACCTTCAATACCAGGTATGGTCTCAGACAAGGTGATTCGCTGTCGAGCATACTCTTCAATCTACTCATAGAGAGTGTTATCAGAAAGGCTGGTGTTCATCGGCCGGGCACAATCTTATCAAACTGATGTGTCAAGCTCCTTCGTTATGCTGATGATGTAGACATCATCGCCACCTTTGGAGCTATCGAAAGGGAATCAGCTACGCTGGTCCCGCAGCCAACATGGATGAAACGAAGTGTGCTCGAGCAGGGAATCTCGACGTCTCAATTTCCAGCTAATAGCAGGTAGCCATAACGGTCCGTCAAGGAATTTATTTATCTTGGCTCAGCGGTGACCACGGCGAATGCCAGGTGCTACTTTTGGTTTAGTACGCAAGTGAATAGCAGAGCTATCTCTCGACAAATTGTTCGCAAGACCTTTAATCCTATCTGTGTCGGCGGTACCTATCGTATCAGATGGAACCACAAACTGTACCGACTGAACGCCCAGCGATTGCATACCGCGCGTATGGAAGAAGGCAACCCAGTTCGTAAAGTATTTGACACTGTAGTGGGCAGACAACGAAGGAGGGTGGCGAGATCAGGTGACTGAAGCCCTGTCTGCACTCGGTGTCGTCAACTAGAGAAGAGAAGTGAGCCGGCGCGTTGTAATGACAGAAACTCACTTTTTGCGAAATGGGACGGTTTTTTTTGCAATTCGACGGCGAATTAGCACAATAATTTATCATAATATAGCCCTTGACCTTTTTTACCCTTCTCCTAGTAGTCGATGAAGATCACATGTCTTAAATACCAGAAAACTGTGGCCATCACCTTTCCGGTCGATGAGACAATATTTGTGTTTTTTGGAGCGGGATCGCCAGGTAAAGTCTCCTGCGTCAAACACTGCACTACCCTCTCATGGATACGATTGTTCTCAGGAGTCGGCCCACCCGGTCTACCTTGCGCGGTCTTTTATTACGATATCATGAAATTTTTTGTCACGTAATCCTCCGTGGTAGCCATTTTGGGGCACCTGCAATTTCGTCAGTAGTAGCTATGACAATGTACTACACGATAGTAAATGTTTCCTGCGAAAGTGACGCCATTGTGTGTGTACTAAGGCTATGTACTTATTTATTAAAAATAATATATTTACACTGTAATTATTTTTCAATTTTCATGTACATGTATATATACATGTATTTTAGAGTCAGTCGCAAACCTACATTAAATCAATTCCAGGTTCGACGAAAGATATTAAGAGTATAATGTAAATCTTCCAATTAGCTTACATTCACCACGAAATGTATTCAGGTTTTGTTTATGGTGGAACCTGCATGGGTTCAACAGACATAATTTGAACTGAGTGCGTGTAAACGTAATTTGTTTCATTTTAATTCGGTTTATTCATTTATGCACATATATATGTATTACTCAAGTACAACATATGGTAAAATTATTAATGGTTCACTATTATATGATTGCAACTGTAAAATTTCGTGCCATTCCTTGAACTGTTGTATTGTTGTTGTTGCTTTCGTGCTGCGATCAGAATTCTTAACGCCACCTACATCGTCACCGTTATCAAGATCACTATTACGATGACTGTCCAAAGCGTTGCGGACACCTGTACTGTATTCGAGCACCTTTTTATTATTTGTTTGAAGATCAGCCAAATATTGACTACAATTAAATGCACTCAATGGTTTTGTTTCAGTGCTATTTGGGGTGGTTTCTAGGTACGAGGAGCTGTAATCTGAAAATAGCTTTAGGTTTTTACAAATGAAATTGAATGATTGCAGCATTCCATTGTTATTATTGACAAGCAATTCATCTTCAGTTGCTTTTTTAGGACTTGCCTCAGCATCATTAGCATTTTCACCAGAAGCTTTTTTTGAATCACAGTTAACCTTCTTCTCCTTCTCCATCTCCTCCTTTTCCTCCATCCCCACCGCCACCTCTTCATCGCTTGAATATAGGCACATATTGTCATCTCCATCTCCATCTTCATCCTCATCTTCATCTTCATGTTCTTCTACGTGCTTGTGCTCAGCTGCATCTATATTGCACACAGGTTTGTTGTTTTTTCTAATACCGCAATCAGTTAGTATTGGCAGATTCAGATCTTCCCCAAGCTCTTTCTTCTCGAATTCACCATCGTCACTCTCGTTATTCGAACTACAGCTGCTGCTGCTGTAATTGAGTATACGTTCTCTTTTACCAGCAACATCTACCCTATACAGCTCATTGGTGAAAAATAATCGTTGATGTTTTGGTTTCGCTTTTGGCTTTAATTTTGACTTTGTTTGGTTGCTATTGAATATATGTTTCAGCTGTATATCGATTTTTGGATTTAACGATTCTGGTTTATGCATATGAAAACGACTTTGTTGCCGTTTCTGTTGCTGATAGCGATAACGATACCGAAAACAGCGATAGCTGCAATAGTTCTCATCATTTTTAAGGCAGATATGTGAGAGTAGCTGTGTTGTGTCATTATTCAAATATTCAACAAGCCCCGAGTGTTGTGCCTGTTCGCTATGATAATGACCGTTATTGCTACGCAACACTGGTTGTTCGATCTCACCTTCTTTCATTGGCGCACTCGATAACGTCGCTGCTGTGCCAGGATTGAAGTTTATTGGCGAATTCATTTTGCTAGGCGTCTTCTTGATTCTGAGCACTATATGATTGAAATCGCTATCGCCCATTGTCGCCGGTCGCTGTACTATGGCATATTCACCAGTATTTACATTATCATTCTCGTTATCATACTCATTCTCATTCTCATTCTCATTCTCATTCTCAATCTCAATCTCATTCTCATTCTCATTATAGTTGTCATTGTTCAAATTGACATCATCGTCTCCAGTCGTCGTCGACAGATTTTCATCTTCACTCAACGTTGATGCTTTGCTAACATGCTTCCCAATTTTGATGTATCGATTATAATCAAATCGTTCATTATTTTTATGATCGTTGCTCATATCACTTGATCCCATCATTATCAAATCATCATCATCGCGCGTCTCAAACGAAACGATATTTTGAAGCTGCTCATCGTTGTCGCTGTTGATGCTACCACGCCTGCTGCTGATTGTGTTGCTGCTGCTGTTGCTGTCGCTGCTGTTACCGCTATTACTGTTGCTGCTGTCTGATATTTGCCTTTGAGTGGCCACACTACCGTTAAATGCAATTTTGAGTCGTTTAATGTGTGGCTTATTGCCTGATTTATTCACTTTGCTATTGTTCATATGTATTTGCCTGCATTTGCTAAGCTTCTTCCTTCTCTTTCTGCGACTCTTCTCATTATCATTGGAAGCTTCAATGCCCATGCATTTCAGATGCATATCTAAGCTACAATTACTGCTGCTGCTGCTGTTGCTGCTGCCCCTGTCGATGTCGCTACTGCTATGACTTTTTCTTTTAGCGGAATGTCTGCTTGCTACAAGTGAAAATTCATAGGTGTTGTTTGCATTATATTTGGTCAAGTTGAGCATGTTTAAGTACGTTTGCTGCTGCTGTTCACTGTTAGAGCTGCCCATGTCATGTGTCTCACCATTAATATCTATTTGTTGTGTATTCGCAAGAGTGGTCTTATTGCAGTCTTCAACAAGCTTCTCCTCGTTAGAAACAAATGATGTAGTAGCGGTTGGTGTTGGTGTTGGTGTTGTGGTAGGTGCTGCTATTGATGATGTTGATGTTGTTGTTTTTTGTGCAGTTGTTGTTGTTGTAGGAGCGGTTAATGTTGTTGTTGTTGTTGTTGTCGTTGTCGCTGTAGACATTATTGAATTACGCAAACGTTGACGCTTGGCTGCCAAACGACAAGAGGGCAAACATTTCGCAATGCCCAAGAATGGTTGAACGTAGGAGCTAAGCAATTTCCTTTTTACGTGCTTCGTTAGCCTGAGATAGCTTAGATCTTTGCGTATGCGGTCGTTGGTTAATGAACCATATTTGGGCACAACATCAGAGCCATCGCGAACAGTGTACGTATTTAAATGTGTTACAAACTCAGCTAGAGTCGCCGCTGATGCGGATGAAGCATTATCTACTAGAATGTTATTCCAATTACCATTGATATTTGGTATATAATAGTTATGCAAGGCATTTATGTGAAAATTTGTCACTTGATTCGTTTGTATGCTAAATCGTTGCTTGGCAATGCAATTGGGATCCTCCTGTACGCTGTACATAGAAAATGGCTCGGCTATTAAATCTGTGTCAGCATTAACAGTAGCATCAGCGTTATCCACTTGCTCCTCATCAGCAATGGGATTGTAATCGTTTTTGTTATCACCTTCAGTTGAATGTGTATATAGCGTTGTATCGGTGACGTTATCGACAACCTGCTTTAAATTGCTAGTGTTACATTCTGCAGCTGTTATCATCGCATGCAATGGATCGTCATCATCATCGAAGTCCAAATCGAATATAGATTTTGTTGGCTTTTGTTGTTTTAGTGTTTCCTTTTTCTTCAAGCAATTTGTTGTAATATTTGTCGTCATATTTGCCACGTTCTGAACGCTTTTTACTACCAGTCCATTGCCTTGGTTTAAACAATTCGAATCAAAGTCAACATGGTCAGCGTCGGCGTCATTAATTACACTCAATTTTGACGTGTCCTCATAGATTACACATGTACAGGGTATTTGCTCCGACTGGTACAACATTTCGGTCTCTTCCACTGTTAAAGGACGGCCAAAACTATGCGCTAAGCTCTTCAGTTCCGTTGTCACATCGTTGAAATCGTTTTTTGTTTTTGTCGCTGTTGCTGTCGCTGTTGATGTTGCTGCAGTGTTGTAGACTGTAGACACCGCCACTGTTGCTAAACTTCGATCAATATTGCTATTGCTATTACTATCTAGTGATGTTGTTGTTGTACGAGTTTTTACTTCTAACGACCTGAAGCTATCATGCGAATAAGTCGAGCTCATCGTTTCACTATCCGAATTGCGTGCATCTGCAAAAACCGAAGAAATCGTGTGACTTTAAAACCAAAATACTTTTACGTGAATAGTTATGTTATACCCAAACCTTCATTATAATATTTGTCCATAACATCTGCGTGAACCATTATATTGCCAGAGGTCGTTTCCAAAGATTGGCAGTTTGGTAATGCTTCTAAAAATAATCATTTAATAAAATATATATATATGTATATATAGAATATATATATTTATATATTTACTATATATATTTATATATTTACTACGTACCTAAACCTGTTGGACGCATTGTTGGTGTTGCTATTATTAGAGATTCCTTTTGTCGAACTAACGGCAAAGACGAACTGGAATTGGATACTTTGTTAGTTGCCGCTGTGAGCAGATCTTCAGGATTATACGGTGTGCTTAGCTTGCGATTTTGAATTTCATTAAACAGCTCTTTAGTAGTTTTGACTTTCTTAATGCCGCCCGAGTTAAAGAAAATTTGCTGCGTTAGACCCGAGTCCTTGGCAATTACAGCGTCAACACCTTTAGAGCCTTTTTTCCGACCACGTTTCTTGGGCACTGCGAAAAAAAATTAAATCGTTAAGATACCATTTTTGTATTTTGAATTACAAGTAAAACTTACACGAATCATTTAAGTTTTGCTGTTGCTGCTGGCTTTGCTCTTCGAAAACTGATATATGGCTGCAAGAGGTACTTGAATCATTATTACTTATATATTCTTCAAATATCGATTTCTTTTTAGCATGGTCTGCACTCAGTTGAGGCAAAATTGTCGTTGTCGTTGACTCATATGCAGTCTTTGGTTCATTCAATGATATTGAATTCTCTTCAATCGATTTAAATTTGCCAGCAAATGTCAAATCTCCAGTAGCGGCACGCAATTTGGCCTGCGTATTGGCATTCGCCGCATCTACGGACTGTATGGAACTCATCGAGCTGTTCGACAAAGATAAAATCTCTAGAAAAAAGAACATAGATAGCATAGGAACAAGTATTGTTTTATTATATATTTAGAAATAATATATGAGGTTACCTGTATCCGTGGGCAAAAGTTTGGACGACTTTGTGTTCCTCACGGTAAAAAGGTTCAACGTTTCAAGTGGATTATTGTTCATTTCAAGCTGACGGACTCGGATTTGGGCCTGTGTTTGTGTTTGCGATAAGATGCCATCCGCAGTCATACAATTAGATGTATTCTCTGAACGGGTTCCGGCTGCTTCCCTTTCCTTGCGCTTTTTATCTCGTTTCAGTTTTTTGGGACGTGTATAGAGCGTCGGACAACTAATAGTCGATGATGAATTGCCAAAATTGTGTGGAATTGTTGTCGTTGTTAGCTGTTGCAGCATGCCACCTCCCATCCCATCATTCTCATCCGAATCAGATACAATGTCAATGACAATCGACGCCCTATTTAGTGTGTCAACCGAATTTGATGAATGTTCCTTGATGTACGATGACGACGTTTTGTTATTGGAGATTTGTTGATGCGTTGGTTTAGCATTCACAACAAACTCATCACAATGCTCATTGTTATTTAGATGCTTTTTAATTAGATTGGAGAAACTTGTTGGTGCCGTTTGATTGTAATTAGAGGCACAGTGCAAATCGCTAATACCATGTTGTGAAAACGGCGAAGACGGCTGTGATAAGTATTGATGTTGTTGTTGGTTGTGGGAAGCAACAGCTTCCACTATTGGAATCTTTGATTCGTGTACTATGGTTGGCACATTACTGCTACCAATAGCTGTCGGTTTAACTGACCCATGATGTGATATAAACTGAGTCTGTATCTGAGTCTGATTTTGTGTCTGAATCTGCTGCTGTTGTTGATGATGATGATGATGATGATGCTGCTGCTGCTGCTGTTGTTGTTGTTGTTGTTGTTGCTGTTGTTGTTGTTGTTGTTGATGATGATGCTGTTGTGGTTTTTGTGTTGCTTGAGCATCGTTTGTCGTTTGTTGTATGCCAACCATTTCACGCCATTTCTTAAGCAACGATTTGGCACGACGAGCCAACTGCTCGTCTTTAGTTCTACGTCGTAGATGATTGATATACTTGGCTAATCGGGTGGCCTCCAGTTGCTCCTTTGTGATCGTTGTGCCTTCCAATGCAGTGATAACTGCGACAACTGTTTCCAGATTAACAACCTATAGGTATAGCAATAGAATATCAGTACATATACAGTATCAGTACATATATATACAATATATATTATATCACACTCACATCATAGTTCTGATCAAGCGCCTGTGCAAGTTGTGTGGTCAAGTGCTGGATTTGGTTATGGTTCATTTATAGCCAAAAAACCAAGGAGCTGCAATAAAGCTTGATTGATATTTGGCTAATAAAATCCCGCACGCCGTTGTCTACGCCCACATTAACCTTTAAAGTATAATAATAATAATAATAATAATAATAATAAATTGAGTATATCAAATATCTCTTCGTTTGTTCATTCGTTCTGTGCAAACACATACAGCAACGCATGCATACCCATACACGAACACACATAAACACACACACACACACACACACACACATATGTTTGTTTGCATGTGCTTGGATTTGATGCGTATGTGCAGATATTCACATGTACATATGCTCAATTTCTCGATTCCTGATCTGCTGCGTGCTATTAATCGAGTTATATCTACGCACAGCTTTGAATTTGTGTTTCATGATAAATGGATGCTCGTTCTTTTTTTTTTAAGTCTACCATTTAAATTAAATACATATATACCTATGTACATACATGTATAGAAGAAAATTTATGGTGGCCACGAATTGCAAGAGCCCAAATCAATTCGCGCACATATACTGTTGTTGCACTTTGTATATAAAACCTGGCAAATATTGCAACACTTTAAAACTAATTAATTTGTTTATCAATAGCAATTATATCGAAAACAGCTAGATTTACTGTCGTGGCGACCAAATGACTTATTCAGCAATGCAATTCAATACACTTCGCCATTTTCTGATATCAACAGAGTGTGACCGAATATCAAATCAAATGAAATACCATAGAAACATTTACAAAAATACTACTACCAACTTTTTGAATACTGTTACGTTTGCCTGAAATCATAATTTCTTCGTTAGTTATCCAGATCCATAACAAGGATACACAATTTCAATAATTTTTAATTATAGACTTAACGGCTTTAACTGTAGCGCAACAACATTGATGCTAGACAGTGGCAGTGGTGCCAACTCATTCTTCGTTCAAATATACCATATTATAATAAATATACTTACAACAAACAGACCGAATATCAAATCAAACAAAATACCATAGAAATATTTACAAAAGTACTACTACCTTGTTGAATATTGTTACGTTTGCCTGAAGTAATAAATTCTTCGTTGGTTAACCAGACCCATAGCGTTAACAAAGTGATACACCTTTCAATAATATTTTGTTAGAGAGTAAACGGCTGTAACATATAGCGCACAAACGTTAACTTTAGACAGTGACAGTGC